>PVLD010013656.1:0-55198 GCA_004027595.1 Dinomys branickii | reverse complement strand
GGAATTAGCTCTGGATGCTGTCCTACATAATGTTACCTTCACATGTTACTCAGTTACACAGATGATGGCCCATTTGATCATTCAATTTTCTCCTCCCTCATCTCCGTTGCCCTACCACTCAATCAGTCATCTTCCCTGTGATAATAACTGTACTCCTGGGTTTATCTATACCCCTGGACTCTCGCCTTGGGAAGAGATATAGCTACCTCAGACTATACTATAGCATACATGGGTGTATACAAACTGCCATGGTCGGAGGTGGAAAAGCACCTGTGCTCACAGCGGACCACCCGGCTCCGTCCTGTCGCCGTGCTATGGGTAGGGGTGGGTCCAGTCTGTGGGGCGCCCTCAGCGGGGCCCATAGGGGAGCAGCCGCGGGGCCCTCAGCGGAGCAGCCACAGGGCATGCGTGCCTGTTGGGGTGCCCTTGGTAACCCATTCGGCTCTGTCCCATTGCCTCAATGCCAGAGTCCCTTTCTTCTCCTCCTGCCTCCTCCTGATCTCAGTATTTCCTTTCCCCACACCTTGAAGCTGGGCATTGGACTAACGTACGATGCTTGGTATAAGGGCTTGAAATCTCTGTTATTTCAGGGTATGAACTGAGTTTAAAGATTAGTTCTAGAACAGAGTTGGAGGATTTTCTTGGGTCTGCTGTATAGAGTATGTTTTTGTTTTTCAGACTCCTGGTGTGCTGCTTCTCATCTAATTTGTTGCTATGGGTTCACGCAAGGTTCATATGTGCAAGCTGTAAGGAGACCCTCTTGTTGCTCACATTAATAGTTTGGGGTGAGTCCTGAAGACCATGGATTCGTCCCATTGTTGTCAGGAACAAGCGGTGCTTGCTCAAGCCGCCGAGACTCAAGGTGCTCCCAGAGAGAGTTCAGGGTGGGAGCTGAGTCCTGGCAATCCAGCTCGTGCTTCCTGCCTGATGTTGGAGTGAGAAAGGCGTGGAGCCACGCGATCCACCTCCACCTGTGTCTCCCTCCCGTTGTGGTGCTGGAGCCCCCGTCCGCTCCTCGGCTGGATCCCTGGGAGCCGTTGTGGCTCACCACCAAGGTTTCCCGCTGCTCTCCGCTGGTAGCTGCTCTCCCAGCAGAGAGGCAGGGGGCCACGGCCTGGAGGCAGGTGCAGAGCCGGGCATGGTGGGCTGTGTACTAGTTGCACTGATTCTCTCCAGGCACTGACTAGGAAGGTTGCTGCAGGGTGGGGACTCTGCCCCAGTGACTGTCGCAACCTCTCATTCTCACACTGGGTTCAACAACGCTCCCGACCGCCGCTGCCTCCTTTGCTGGCTGCGCCCTCCTCTCTCCAGCCCTGGACCAGCTCTCAGAACTCCGCTCTCCCCCAGCCGAGTCGGGAGGCTTCCATGAGCGTGGGCCTCCGAAGTTGAAGCCGCGAATGCCGAATGCCGGAACGAGGACGTGGGCCATGGATGTGTTTGGAGCAGTGACTTCCTCCTCCTCCTCTCCCCCTGACTGCGCCAGGGGGATCTCTGATCCCTTCCTCCAGCAGAGGTTTTGCTTAGTCTTTCTGAGGGCTTCAGTTCCCATTTCCGATCCTTCCTGAGTTCAGGATACCCACCTCTTTCCCTTCTGTCCTTCACGTGTTGCTATATTCCTATATTCCTTTGTCTGAGTGGCATTCCTCCGGGAGGTTCTCTCTCTGCTGCCTACCAGGTCGCCATCTTGAAGTCCTCTCGTAAAATGTATTTAGTTGTTACTTTCTAGTGAATTGACCATTATATTTCTAAAGTTCTGAAATGGCCAACAGACCATAGAAAGATACCACTTTAGGCTCCTGCTTGAAACCAGCTACAGAAAACTGCTGGCCTTGATTCAGGGCCGCTATCTGCTCTTCTTAACGAAAGGAATTTCACTCATGTTCCTCGTTTCCTGAATAGCTCCGGCAGTTCTCTCACCACGTGAAACACTGCGGTCCCTGACTAGGAAAAGACATGTAGAAACATAGCCCTCTCTTCAACAGTGCAGTACCGTTAGTAGGGAGAGGGACAGGCTTAGACAAGACAAGGTAGGAATGGCATTTTTGTGCGTTTTGAAGGAAAATAAACAATTTGAGTTGGTCAGAGACTGAAAAATGTATTTAAAAAAGAATGGAAGGCCATTCGTTTGTGTTATCACATAAAAATGTGATACACACTTGTCCTGCGTATGGAAAGACGGCTGTGTACCCTGCAGAAGGAAAAATACAGCTCGCAGTCCAGCCCCGGCAAGCCCCAGGGAGGTGTCAGGGACTGCTGAGAGGCAAACTCCTGGAAAATGCTTTGCCCCTGGAGGTGCTTGAAGAGTTAGTAGAGGCCACAGGGCCTGGCTCACACGTGTGGCCATCAGGAGAAACAGTCTTTCTAAAGGTTGTTTGCAAACTGATATTTCTATCTTACTGGACTAAATATGCATAGTTTATACTGACTTCAAAGGAGAGTTTCTACAGCTGAAGGTGATAAATACTGATTGAGTCATTCCCGATTTAGCGATTGACGAATTGCCTTCATATGCACTGCAATGTTGTAGGCACAGAGTAATGTTTAACTGCATGGACACAATAGTCTGAAAAGTCAAACTTAGGAAACGTCACAGCCTAAGAAATGTACAGGACTGTTTTGGCAGAAATGCCAGGGAAAGGCGGATGCTCTAAACAGCATAAGCTCCTTACTATACCGAGGAGCGCAGGCCCTCCGCGCATCCGGGTTGGCCGGCTCAGCTAAGCAGGGGGCACAGAGCAGGCCGTGGAGGGATGGAAGGGCTTAGCAGCCAGGAGTGTGCACTGGGGGAAACTGGAGGGCCACCTGCGACGTCCCTACTGAGTGCCTCTGCAGCAGCCCCTCTGGGTACGAACCTTCTCTTCCGCTGTAAGCACAGCATGGAAACTTAACCAAGCTCAGGCAGCCACAGTCCTCGGGCAGAGAGGGGCGGAAGGAGTTTTCCCATCACTTCCCTCCTTCATCTTCCCCATGGACAGAACTCTGAGCAGTAAAGAGATTAGGTCATATGGGATCAGACTGGGCGTGGATCTGAGCAACGGTGCAAAGTGCGGCAGAGGCATCTTAACTAGTAGGCTCATCTGTGAGGCATTTCCTGGTTGCCTGGGCCAGGTCGGTCATGCCCTGGTAATTACACCTCACAGTTTATATCTACTTTTATTGCAACACTTAACGAGTTGAAGGAAAATGATTTACGTATATCTGTCTCTTTTTTTTCTGACTTGTTAAATTCCGAGTCCCCACAACACAACTGATGCCTTTGCCACCGCGTGCTCCCTCCTTTGACGTATTTCCTTTGTGCCCAGACAGCTGAATGCCAAGCGCTTGCCTGGCACTAACCAGACAGGAGAAAACATTTGCTTGCTTCTTATTAATCTTAGATTATTAATCTAAGCCAATGTGTACAGCGGAGAAAAGCTTCCAAATAGAAAATCAAGAGTCACTCTGTCACATTTTAGTTCCCAAGCATCAGAATACATTAATCTCAAAGTTAGAAAATAAAATAGCTTGTATTAAAAATATATGGAACATTGTAAGGGCATACACACATACACACACACACACACACACACACACACACACACACTTTCCTCCCAGGGTAGTAGTATTTTGAACCTAAATGTGCTTTAGAACAAAAGAAAATACTATATTTCTATTTGTGAAATAATTTCCACTGAATATTTAGCCAAACCAAAACATTACAAAATGCTTTCTGTGCTAGGTCTGTAAAGGGAGGCCCAAAGCAAGACAGATACTGCGTTTGACACCCAGGACACAGACAGGCAGCAAGGGAACTGAGGAGAAACAGAACGCACAAGAAGGGAAGTTGAAAGGGGAAAGAAGACAGCCCCTCAAGTGGTACAAGGTCAACATCATGCTCCTCCAGGAAAGTCAAGGCCTGAGCCTCTTGCTCTGTCTCTCGTCTTGGAACACGGGAGAATTCCTTCAGCACTGCTTACAAAAATGAGACATCATTACCATACCTCTCCGCAAAAGGTGAAGCTCATGGCTTGAGATTTAGAAGCTGGAGAATACGATAGAAAGACAGCATTGCGTAGAGGACAAGGCAGAATCCAAAATCTGGAGAAAGCCCGTAAGGGGCTGGAAGAGAGCTAGTTTTGGTGTGTTCCAGGTGAGATGGGCAATGTGCTGGTGTCAGGATACAGGAAAGAGAGCAAACGGAAAAGGAAGGCAACATGAACTCCCTTCTAGGTAGACTGCAGAGTCTTGGTTTCACGTTAATTTCTCTAATCTCCTTTCATTTTAGTTTTAACAACTGTCATGTCACTAGGTTCCCTTAAAAACTGGTCATATTGTTGCTTCTTTAGAACCACTGAGGAAGAGAAGCAACACTGTAGCTGCTCTGTGTGTGTGTGTGTGTGTGTGTGTGTGTGTGTCTGTCTGTCTCTATCTTCTGTGCTTTTAAAGGTATTGCTGGTCTAAAGGATGAAAGAAAGAACAGCAGAGGGAAATAGAGAAGGAGCCTTCCTGAGAGCACCAACTCACAGAGCACACCCGAGAAAGTTCAGTCTAGTACAGGAGACCAGAGGGAAGCTCAAGGGTCCAAGTGGCCCTGCTCACGGAGCCGCATCCCGGCAGAGCACACGTGGCGCCGGTAAGTGTCCTGGTGTCTATGAAAGAGTCTGTGCGGGTCCCCTCTGGATGGACGTGTGCCCTGCAGGGAGGGAAAACTGGGCGGGAGTGGACTGAGACAAGAACTGGAGAATCTGCTCCAACTGTCATTTGAGAGGCTCAACTGTAGATCATCTCACCTGAGCTTCGAGTGTTACTGTTCATTTTGCTAAAAATAAAAGTCAAAATTCTAAGATTCTTTTAATAATGCTCCCTGGGACAAAATACACTGTCACTTATTTTGGGAGATAAGGATCTAAAAATTACTTTGCTAGAAATAAACCTATTAGTAAGACAATTATAGATAAAGCACCTAGTCTTTGACACAATGGTTCTGACATTTAATTCTGAAGCCCCTCAGCAGAGATCAGAATGCTTTGTTTCTACCAGTTTTTCTAACTTATATTCATCCCCAAAGAATGTTAATGACTACATTTTATATGTCAATTTGTCTCCTTAAAGGATTGTCTTCTAATCCTCTTTTAAAATGCTCTTATTCTAATTCTAATCAACCTCTGAAATAGTTTATTGCCTGAACAGAGGTGTTCTTGTTTTGATTTCTACAAATCACTGTGTGATATAAACAAATGCTTGGCTGATGATTTCACTTGCAGAAATTTTCCTGGAAATAATGAATACCGTCTACCTAATGTTCCAAAGGAATTGACTTGTTTGTTGCGGCACTGCCACCCGCATTTACTTTTTGTTCTTTTTCGAAGATGAGGAAAATAATTTCTTTCTATGTATCAAATATTTTAGATGCTTAGAGACAGCACACTTATGTTCATTTCTCTTCTTTCTGTAGACTAACATATGTACTCATTTTAATATTTAGCAAAATAACATGATCAAATTGTAAAAGTTTTGGCATTTAGTATTATGTAGGTAGACCATTTGAATATTTTCCTTTAACTTTCAGTTATTCTGTTAAATCTCTTTGTATTTGTGCTTGATTCCAAATAGTTATTAAGCAAATTCTATGTACAAGCTCTGTTTGGTAATTATTATAGCAAATGGGAAAAAAGTGAATGCATTATTCTTACTTGTAAGAAACAAAGTATATTTAGGAGAATAAGATACTAATACCGAAGAATATTAAGCAATGTTTGTAAAGTACTGATTAATTTGCCAAACTATATTGCATACCTAATTTAATATGACCTTTAAAGAAATCTTGAACTAGAATACACGCAATTTCATACGTTTTAGAGATGGGGAAATGAAGACCCAACATATAAAACAACCTGCTCACCTAGTAGTAGAACCAGTGTTTGGAGCCAAATACTGTGGACTTGAGATACTGCACAGTTTCTCCTGCACTAAATAACAATAACTGACCAAGTGTTAGAGTCACAGAAGAGTGACTGGTGTTGTTGTGCTTGTATCTGAACAGAAGTGGAGGGACACAGATGCCTCCTGGGGGCAACAGCAAGGGTGAGTGCCTGAGTCACTGCCAAAGAGCAGCAGCTAGCCTGAGGAGTGGGTGAATCATACAGTCTGACATGGGAGCACAAATGGACAGAAAATCCAGCTACACTATAATGTAATGTTTGGAGGGTGTGTAAGGAGACAGCAGACCACTCCTAGGTCAGGCTCCCTGCCCCCAGATCCCTCATACAAGCCTTTTGGGACAGGGTCAGACCAAGGGGGGCTGCGCTGCCACTTCAGGGACAGCATGGAGGATTGAATAGACCTATAGTCATTCTATCCGCACTACTGGGCTTGGCAGAGTGAGATCCTTGGGATTCAGAGAAGCTGAAAGAAAACGGGGTAGAACTAATCGCCACACACCCACACACCCACCCCCATGCTAGAACAGTGCTCCAGTATCAGTGGGCTCTGGGACCCTGGGAGAGAAGTTTCCCAAACACAGACAACTACAGCAACAAAAACAACAGTTGAAGTCAACTTTCCTCCCTCATACAATGGAAGTGCTGTATGTAGAACATTCAGCCCCCACCCACAACTGTCAGCAGGCTCACACAGGAGGGACACCAGAAACTTATGGCTGAGAACTGTAGAGGGCAGGGAAAACCGGTTCCATGACCAGAGAGAGAGAGAGACAGAGCCATGACAGCAAGTGCCCGCCTACTGTTTCTGTGGGTGGGACTGCAGCAGATAGACTCTGTAGACAGAGAGATGATGAAGAGCACCTGGGTGCACGGCTTTTTGGTTACACGATAGGCAAAGAAAGCTTGTGGAGGCAGCACACAGAGATTCCACCATGCCCTCCCACCCTACCCCACCGCCCACCTCCGCAATGAATTACGGCAATTGGATCCATACAGGTGCGCAAGGGCTCGCATCCAGAGCGCGGCGTTCCACCAGGACAGGTGTTGGAAGAGAAGAGCCGCCCTCTGGCCAGGTCCCTGGCTGCGGCCAGGCCCGCTGAGGAAGGCTGCTCGACTACTCAGAATCAGGCAGGGAAGCCCGAGGAAGTTGTGTAAGACCTCTTATTCTGATTTCACTAACTGTCGTTACTGTATCTTCACCACTTTGTTGGCTTTGGGTCTTTCTGATTCCTCCTGTTCCTCCGTTCTTCCTTCTTTTTTTTTTGTTTTTGTTTTTCTTCTTACTTCTTTATTGGTATTGGTTGGTTGTAATACTTTAACTCTCGAGGTATTCAGCTTTGACCTGGTTCTTCTTTTAGTTTTCTTCTACTTTTTGAATCTCTTGCTCACATTCCTGTCTGGTCTCCTCATTATTTCACTTCCTTGCCTTTCCTCTCCTCCTCTCTACCTGTCCAACAGCATAAATATAAAAAAGGCTACATGATACATTAAAGAATAAGAATTAACACATGCTATAAAGTAAAGAGAACCAGTTAAGGGCATGTCAGGGGAATCCTTAACAAAATTGTGCTTAGAGATTCCAAATGAAATTATCTACAAACATATTAACAGGCCCTGACAATCTCACAGTCTTCCTCAGTCTCTAAATACACTTCCACCCATCTGTATACCTCCTCCCTGGAAATACTCTTTCAGTCTTCCTCAGCAGCAGCTCTTTAACACAGGTATAGAATAACTTTAGCAGAGGCTGACTTCCTCTCTATTTTTGTTGTTGCTGTTGTTCACATATTGACATTTCTCTTACCTCCCTCTCTTCCAGTTGACACACCCCTGCCCTTTCCCGATTCATCTCCGCTTGCCCTCACCCCCAACATACCAGACAAACTGCAGACAGCTGTACAACATAGTCCTTAAGGAATACTGACAGAAAAGCAAAATTATCAAAACAAGGTTTAATATTAGTGATTGATGTAAGCTTGATTCTGTTGACACTGTTTTAACCAGCAGAAATTTCTTCTTTGTGACACGGTGGAATCCAATCCAAGTTCAACCGAACAGGTTGAAGAGGTAAACAGTATCTCTAGATGAAGCCAAGAATGCATCACTGAAAAACCAAACCTAACTAAAGAGGTCCTTACATGTACAGCAAATTCTTTATTCTATTTGACCTCAACACTCAGCATTCAAAAAAAAAAAGAAAGAAAAAATAAGGCAACAAAATGCCAACAGTGACTTGCAACTCTTCTGAAGCAAATGGTTACAGATGAAGAGGAAAGCAAACACCAGATGGTTGAGTTGCACAAAATAATTTCAGAGGAAGTGAAGAAACTTGAAAAACTCAACAAGGATATAACCCCAAAGATGGTACACACTGGCCAGTGCGGATATGGGAGAAACAAACATTTGGAAGAACTGACCAAAATGGTTCAAAACATGAATGACAAATTTATAAAAGATACAGACTCCAGGAAAAGGTCCCATAGAGAAAGCCTGTGGTACAGAATTCTATCGAATTCAAAAGTAGTGGAAATGACCACTACTTTTGACACTACAAGGTGTCAGAAAACAAGATTGAAATGGAAATTCATGATGATTTACTCAGAGAAGCCTTAAAAGTGATGAAAGAACAAGAAAAACTGATCCAACAGCTATGAAATGACACTAAGAAGACAAATCTAAGGCAAACTGCTGTTAGAAATTAGGAGACAGCGCACATGGAATACAAAGTCCATTTACAGAAATCATAACAGGAACCTTTCCAACTACAAGGAAAGGTCTCAACAAACAGGTAGGCTGGGGATACAGCTCAGTGGAATAAGCGCCTGCCTAGCAAGCGCAGGGTCCTGAGTTCGATCCCCAGTACCGCCAAAAAAAAAAAACTTTCAACAAACAGGTAACCAAGGCTTACAGAACACAGAATAACTATGACAAAAACAGCTTCCCACAACCTACCATAGTAAAAATTCCAGCTACTCAACAAAAGGATGGAATCTTAAAAGTTGTCAGAGAAAAGCAAAAACACATGCATAAAGGTCAACCCATTAGGATTACAGCAGACTTCTCTACACAAAGTTTAAAGGCCAAGAGAGATAGGAGTGAAAGATCGCAAGCTGTAAGGAAAACAAATTCCAACCTGGGCTTATATATCTAAAAAAGTATCTTTCCAAATTGATGGAGAAATAAGGACATACCACAACAAAGAACACCTGAAGAGGTATGCAAAGACCAAATCAGAACCTTAAATAAGGGCTGGGCATGGCCACTCATGCCTATAATCGCATTGCTTGGGAGGGTGAGGCAGAAGGATTGCCACAAGTTTGAGGCCAGTCTGGGCTACACAATGAGTTCAAGGATAGCCCGAACTACGTGGGGCGGGGGTGGGGTGGGGTGGGGTGGGGGAATCTGAACAATACTAAAGAACATCCTCCCAAGTCAGCAAAGCCAAAATAAAAGATGTAATGAATGCCAGACAAACTGTAATGAGAGCATCAAGCAAGGCAACCGGTAAAACAAAAAAGGGAAAGAATTCCCTGACAAGAATAAGTCAATAACTCTCAGTGGGAATGGGCTCAAGTCCCCAATTAAAAGGCACAGATTAGCAGACTGAATTTTAAAACACAGCCAACAGTATATTGCTTAAAAAGTAAAACATGGAAAAACAATATCCCATGTGCCAGGACCCCAAAGCCAGCAGGAGCAACTATCTTATTCTCAAAGTAAACTTCAAGCTAAGGCTGATCAGAAGAGAAAAAGGTCACTGCATAGTGCTAAAGGGAGCGATTCAACAGGAAGAGATAACCACTGTAAATACTTATGCACCAAATATCAGAGTATCTAACCTCATAAAAAAAGCACTGCTAGGGATGAAAGATCAAATAAAGAGCAGCAAAATAACACTTGGTCACCTCAATATATCACTTTCACAAAGAGATAAACCAAACAAAAATTAACAAAGACATATCAGAGCTGAACCACACCTTTAAACAAATGGACTCAATAGATACCTAGAGTATTCTAACCTATTATAGCAGAATATACATTATGTGTAGTAGCACACAAAGCTTTCACCAAAATACATCATATGCTAGTCCATAAAATCTGCTTAAATAAATATAAAAGAATCTAAATCACCCCAAGTGTTCTATTATAATGCACTGAAACTAGAAATCTATTGTAAGAGATACATAGCAATCTTACAAACGACTGTGTGACATCATGTCACACAGTCCTGAGTACTCAGTGGATCAGAGAAACGAAGGAAAAAAATAACAACTCCTAGAACCAAACAATAATGCCCACACAACACACCGGAACCCAGGGGACCCAGTGCAAGCAGACCCGAGAAGAAAATCTACTGTTGTGGCTGCTTAGAGTGAGCTCACATCAATAACCTCAGTAACGCAGCTCCAGAACCTGGAAGAACAAGAACAGCCCAGACCTGACCTAGTGGAACTCATAAAGAATAGAGCAATAATTGATCACAGTGAACACCCCCACAATGGGTAAAAAAGATCAATGGATCAGAGAGCTGGTTCTTCAAAAGAAAAAGCAAAATAGACAAATAAATGTTAAATTTACCAAAAGAAGGAGAGAAAAGACATCAGTGCCAGAAGAAATTAAAAAGTCAAAATCACAACTGACATCACCAAAATCCTTCAGATAATTAATAACTACTATGAGCAATTGTACTCCAACAAATTGGAGAATCTTAAAGAAATGAGCAAATGCCTAAATACATATAAATTACCAAAGCAGAACGAAAAATACATTAAAAAGTGGACAATCTAATAAAAGATAATAATATTGAGGCAGTTTTTAAAATGCTATCAACTGCCAGGCATTGTGGTGCATGCCTGCAACCATAGCACTTGGGAGGCTGAGGCAGGAGGATTGCTGAAAGTTCGAAGCCACCCTGAGCTACATAGCAAATTCAAGGCCAGTCTGAACTGCATAGGGAGGTTCTGTCTAAAAAAAAATCTACCAACTAAGAAAAGCCTGGGGTCTGATGTGTGCACCACTGAATTCCACGATACATTAAGGGAGGATATAGTGTGAATACTCCTCAGATTCTTTAATAAAATTAAAGACAAGAGGTATTTCCAAACTCATTACTGGAAATTAGCATTACCCTCCTTGCAAAATCAGACAAGGGTCCAACAAAAGAAGGTCAGTCTCTACAGGCCATCTATACCACATAGATGTAAAAATCCTCAAAAACACTGGCAGACAGGATGCAAGAAATCATCAAAGAGATCACACATCATCACCCTATGTATAGAAGGATGGTTCAACATATAGAAATAAATGTAATACGTCACATAAACTGAAGCAGAGACAACAATCATGTGATCATCTCAATAGATGCAGCAAAGGACTTTCACAAGATCCAACCTCAATTCATGATTAATATCCTGAAGAAAATAGGTATAAAAGGACCTTATCTCAATCTGATAAAAGCCGTTTGAAACAAAAGAATGGCCAACACCATAGTAATATGGAAAAAAGCTAAAAGCTTTCCTCCTAACATCAGGAGTAAGACAAGATGTCTGCTCTAACCACTCCTATTCAATATACGGCAACACTTGAAACATTAGTCAGAACAATCAGGCAAGGAAAAGAATTAAAATGGTATATGTAGGAAAGAAAGATGGCAAATTATCAGTATTTCCACATGCTATGACCTTTCACACAGAAAACCAAAAATATTCCACCAAAAGATCCAGAATTAATAACCAAATTCAGCAATGCAGCAGGATACAAAATCAACACACAAAAATCAGTAGTGTTCCTTTACATTAGTAATGAATCTGCTCAAAAACAAATTAGGAAAACAATATTATTCACAGCAACATCAACAAAAATTATATATTTAGGAATCAGCCTAACCAAGGAAGTAGATGGAATCTACAAAGAAAACTACAGTACTCTGTAAAAGGAGATCAAAGAGGACATTGAAAACTGGAAAGATATCCCATTCCTGGGTAGAGAGAGCTCACATTGTCAAAATGGTCACTCTCCCAAAATTGATGTAGTTTAATGCAATTCCAGTCAAAACACCAATAGCATTCCACACAGAACTAGAGAAAATAATCTTAAAATTCTTATGGCATCAGAAGCGATCCAAAATAGCAAAAGCAATCCTAGGTAACATGAGCAAAGGAGGCTGTTGGTCTAATATCCGTTTCTGTCCAGGGTGAACAGGTCCCAAAAAACGAGGTACCTGCAGATGAATAAAAAAGTAAGAAGAAAAAGAAATACACAAAAGACAATGTCCTGGGATCAGGGGGTTACAGTTCTCCTGACTGCAGCCCCGAATCACCTTTTCCATAACCTTTTATTGAGATAAAACAAAAGAGGCACCTGGGCCACCGGGTGGATAGTAACCGTTTTAGCAAGAACAATGCAACTCAATTACCATAGGCCTGAGACTTGACTAGATAGCCATCCTGTCACCATTCCTTTTCTACATAACACAGCAAAACATTTAGTGTCAGTTCCAGGGCTTACAAAGCTTTTGTTTGACTTCCTCCAGAACACAACAACCTAGGTCCTGTTATACCTAAGGCAATACATTGAAAGATTAACTAAAGAATGCCCTTCTCCACAGGAGGAATATCACAGTTCTAGATTTCATAGTGCAAAGCTATAGCAAAAAAACAACATAATACTGGCATTAAAATAGACACATGGACCAATGAAACAGAACAGAGGACAGAGAAACAACCCTGGATATATTCAGGCACCTGTCTTTCAATGAAAGGATCAAAAACACACATTTCAGGAAAGATAGCCTCTTTAACAGATGGTCTTGCGAAATCTGACTATCCACAAGCAGAAGATTGGATCTAGACTCCTATCTCTTACCTTGTACCAAACTAGAATCAAAATGGTTCAAAGATCTAAATATTAAAGCAAATATTTAACATGCTAGAAGATAAGGTAGGTAAAACTCCTGAAAGTCATAGACATAGGCAAAAACTCCACTTGTCCAAGAAATAACATCAAATGGCTGGGCATGGTGGCACATGCCTGTAATACCAGCAGTTAGGAGGCTGAAGCAGGAGGACTGTTGAGAGTTTGAGGCCAGCCTGGTCTATAAAGTGAGTTCAATGCCAGTCTGCACTACATAGTGAGATCCTTTCTCAAAAAAGGAAATAACATCAAGAATGAACAAGTAGGATTATATCAATTAAAAAAAAACTTCTATATAGCAAAAAGACATAACAAAATGAAGAGACAATATACAGAATGAAAAAACGTTTGCTAGCTATACCTCAGACAGAAAATTAATACCTATAATATATAAATAACTAAAAAAATTAGACCCTTCAAAATAAAAAGCCTAATTAAAAATGAGCAACTGAAATAAACATACTTCTCAGAAGAAGTACAATGGCCAATAAACGCATAAAAAATATTCAACATCCCTGGTCATCAGAAAAATGCAAACTAAGAGAACAGTGAGATTCCATCTTCCTTCAGAAAGAAAGGCTATCATCAAGAAATCAAATGAATAACGAATGCTGTGGAATGTGCCAGGGAAAAGGAATACTTCTATGGTGTTGGCGGGAATGTAACCTTGTACAACTGTTAAGGAAATCAGTATGGAGATTCCTCAAAAGGCTTAAAATAGAAATTCCATTTGACCCAGCCATTCCCCTTTGGTATCTTTCCAAAAGCATTAAAGACATCATATTACAGTATACCTATGTTTGCAGCAGCACAATTCATAATAGCTAAATTGTGAAAGCAGCCTATATGTCCACCAGCAGATGAATGGATACAGAGCATGTGGTGTTTCTATACAGTGGAGTACTACTCTGTCAGAGAGAACAATAAATTTGAGTTGTGTGTAGGCAAAAAGATACATTTTCAATCTATAATGTTAAGTGAAATAAGCTAGATACACAAGTTTAAGTATCACATGGTCTCTCTTCTATGTGAAGCCCAAATATAAATAAGTCTAAGTACAAAATCAAAGACACAATAAGAAATAGAAAGATAGATCCTTCATAAGTAGGACAGGACCAAGAGACATTCAGAGGGGTAAAAGAACTATAAAAGAATTAAGATGTGTCATGCACACAAGCTAAATACACACAATGAGTATATTCATTACATACTACCAAGATGCACTAATAAAGAGTTTTCAAAAATTAAATAAACAGGCATAGAGTTTCATCTGATGCAATATGTCATAACAGTTAAGCCAGGGGAAGAGTAAGATGCAGACCATGAAGAGGAAAGTGTTAATGCTGCAGGAAACAGAACTGCACAAGGAAAGGCAGGGAGGCAGGAAGGAGCAGGGCATACTACAGAAAGACAACTCTTACTGGGTGATGAGTTACAGTTTGTTAGGAAGCTTCTTGAAACCCAAGGCAGAATCAGGTAAAGCTATCTCCATTTTATCTAGAAGCAATGGGGCAACAACTGAAAATTTTTGATATAGGAAATGATATGCTGAAATTTTTACAATAAGAAAATTACACTGGCATTGGCGTATGAGTGAGATTGAAGAGAAGAGAGAATGTTCCAGAGGTAAGAAGTTCAGGAAAAAATGGAGTGTAAACCTTTACTAAAGTGTTGAAGGAGAAGGGTGAACCCAAGATAAGAGGAGTATTATATCAAAAGTAGAAACAAAAAGGACAGAGAGTTTAATGATATAGCAAATGGTTGCTTCAAATTTATTTCCATTTTCAAGCCTTTATGTGCAGACAACAATGCTAACATGACTGTTATGGTTGATACATTGTCAACTTGGGAGTCTAGAGGTTTGGCTGTGTGACTCAGCAGGAAGCCGGGGTGCTTACTTTGGTACATCCTGAGCATGTGGAAGAGGAGGGCATGGAGATTGTGTGAGAGCCACAGCCCACTGGGTGGGGGTAGCCTGTTTACAATGTAGGGGAAAGAAAGAGGCTGCTTGTTGCTATTCCTCCCTGTTGCTCTGGATGTCTTTGCTGTGCGCTGCTGCATGAACTGTTGCCCTCTGCCCTGTGCCACTCTGCCTCTGAGCCAGCCAAGTATGGACTGAAACCTCTACAAACTGTAAGCTAAATAAACCTTTCCTTCCTTCATTTTTGGCTTTGGGTATTTTGTCTCAGCAACGAGAGAAAAGTAACCAAGACAATGACAGAAACGTGAAAGTGAAGAGTAATAGATCTTTTAGGTCAAAAGGTGATTTCCACTTTCAGAATTTTGAGTGTGAGTTGTCGATAGCATCTATGTAAAAATTCAAAGCAAATGTGTAATAGATTGAGGTTTATTCCTAGAGAGAATCCACTTTCAAAAATGGGAAAGTCAAGGGAGAGTATGAACAGAGAAAAGAAATTAAAGAACAGGATATAGGAATTAAAGCAAGTTGTTGAACCACACAAGAACGAGAGGAAGTGGAAAGGGTCTTTTCACTTAGAAGTGACTGCTCAAAAGACCGAAGGGACGGTCAGAGAAGGAGAACAGAACAAAGAGGTAACACAAAAGACAGCAGCAGTCAGTGCTGCACAGTTCTCCAAAGAATGACAAAGACACCATTGGATTCTGCTTTTTATTCACTTATACTTTCTAGCCAAGCTGGGGTTGACTATAGGGTTTTTCTCACGTGAGACGTGCTCTCCGGCACTGAGGTATGCTCCCAGACGCCCTCTCCCAGGTGGATTCTTCCTTAGTAATAAGAAAGAATTTTTTGTCTAAAGATGTATAGGGATAGATGGGATCACCTAGGTAGGGTCAGATATGGGATAAAATCCTATAGAATTTAAGAGAAAAACAACCTCTGCAGGTTTCCAAGGATATAAACAACAGTCAGCCTGTAGTCTTGCTTTTGTAAAGACTGTCCACCCTACGTGGCTTGGTTTTACTGTGTGTGCTGAGGGGGGTCTTTTGAGACAAGGTTTCACTGTGCAGTTCAGGCTGGCCTTGCACTCACTTCATAGCCCAGGCTGGCCTCAAATGCACAGTGATCCTCCTGCCTCAGGCTCCCAGTGGCTGGGATCACAGGCGTGCGCCACCATGCCTAGCCTTGTCCACCCTAATCAGTACAACATGTGCCAGAGTTACATGTCCCTAATTAGCCTAGGAGACACGAACCCCTAGCAACACACCAATCAGCTGGGGTGGGGGTACTGCCCCCAGAGAGCAGGACCACCTTACCGTAAACACAGGTCTCTTCCCATACTCAGCGGTTAGCCACCTCTGGGGCCCTCGCTCCTTAGAGCTTTAGCTTTGTATCTCTTTCTTCTTTCTTCTTGCTTTGCACCTTCTTCTGAGTCCTCTTTATCTTTCTAGGGAAAGAGAAAAGCCCGAGAAATTTGAAGATGGGCTGATCAACCCAAACCCACCCAGGGACGTGACAGATGGAACCAGCAATGAATTTGTATGAAACAATAAGGACTGAAGACTCCAGAACTTTGAGGGAGTTAAGGTAGAATAAAAGAGAAAGATAAGGAAAGGAAAAAGAAGAGGCTGGGGCTGATGTGGGGGTGTAACTACTGGAAGACACTTTGTTGTGCGTGGGAAAGCTGAGTGCCTCTCAGGACAAAGGAAGGAAAACAAGGCAGAGAATGTGATGCCCAAGAAAGGAGAAATGGAACAATGGCACCAGGTGCTGAAGGTCGTAACATAAAGGTCAAGGGTGAGAAGAATATACAAGTGGAGGATATATTTAGGGAGAAGCTTTGAAGTGAGAAGAATTTGAGGATGCCTGTACAGAACGGTCCCACTTTTTATTCTTACTCTCCCAGTGTAGAAAGACTTTTTTGTTCAAAATATTTAAAAATCCAAATATATCAAGTCTGCAGTGTTCCTTCTGCTTCTATACACAGGCTTGCAACAGAGGTACAAGCTGTACCTGATCTGTTACTGTTCCCAGTTGACTCCCATATTGTAAAGTTCCACTTGCTCACAAAAGACCCCACCCTACCTGATAAACAGTCTATAAGCAACTTCCTGTACCAGTGCGGGGCTCAGACTTTGGAGTACACAGCCCCTCTGAGCCCAGCGGTGTAATGAAGCTCGGTCTTGAGTGCCACTAAGTCTGTTCACCTTCAGTGAATCTAAGATTAGTGTAACACCAACACAGCCTTGTAAGTGTGCTACATCTCCAAGACTCAAATCTATCACCTGAATAGAATTAGGTGTACTAAGTGTTATAAATGTAGCTCAGATTAGAAAATATTAAAACCCCTTTTACATACCGCTGAATTTCTTCACCAATGCATTAGCACCATAAACTGTTGTAGCTGAGTCTGCTCCTGCCAAATATTAATGAACAGTGAGGTTTATTTCTCCCACAAGTTAGTCTGAAGTGAGTGCAGTTTGTCAGAGGGTGGTTCTATTCCACATGGTCTTTCAGGGACATAAGGTAACAACAGTTTCTGCACATGTGCTTTTCAAGGCTGCTCTGGGCATCACCAGTAGCCCAAGGACAAAAATGTCTTATGAATGGAAGTTAGGTGGAAATAAAAAGCTCCCTTCTATTCATATTCTTTGATGTATCCTGTGAGTACACTTCATCTTGAGGGGTTAGAAAGCATAGTCCCTTTCTGGGCAGTCACAGCCCAGCTACAGTTCTGTTTCTCAGAAGAAGAGGACAGATGTTGGTGGCAAAAGAAAAAAGCCTTTGCCACAAACATCTGTTTTGAAAACTCTGTGGTTTCAGCTCTAGAACACATTCTTCTAAACTACAACAATGGCTTTCTTTGCACTTGAGGAAATTGCTCTAAGCGGTAAACCCAGATAAGAGATTTAATTGACAAGTTTTATTTCTTACTAGCTATACTGCAGGTAACTGGCCCCCACCCCTGAAGGACAGAAGCCCAGTAGATCATAGGTGTTTATTAATCATTTACATAAGTAACACTTACTACCCCTCACTTGTGTGATCTGAATCTTTCCCGGGTGCAATTAATTAGAAATGAGATCAAAGCTACATACTCCTTTTGATGTCCTATTTATATGAGTTATTTGTGTCAGAAGAAAATAACCATAATGTCATGTGCCATGTGAATACAAGCAAGTTCTTTTAAATATAATTGTTTTGAATTTCTTAGCTTTTTTCCACAAAGGCACCATCCTGTGATGTGACATCTTGTCTGTTCTCACAGCACCCTTTTCAATACACACACTTGGTGGTCTCTCTAACTATGTCGGTAGTCTGGCTTATTTTTACTTCTTGACGTGACTACTGGACACATTGTTTGTGTACTGCTTCTGCACCTTGAGTCTTTTCTTAGGTCAATAGCACTGTTAAGGATATGGTGGCATATTTGCTAAAACATTTGAATTGTAATTATAATGATTATTACTTATGTTCGACGCCTAAATCATGTCTTGGAATTTTGACTGGAATGAGGTTAAACATTTAGAAAGCTATTTAGACATACTATTGAATATTTGGAAAACCAGTTATTTCCAACTTAAACAGTTAATACTACATAAAATGTCATGAAAATAACCACCTGTGTGTTGTTAACAAAAAATATGTTCTTTTACTATGTCTGCATAAAATTGGCTTTTGGTCTAGTCTTGCCAAGAGATAGTTATTTAATTTGAGTCACGTCTCATATACTTTCATGATTCCTTGTACATTCTTGCTGGTCAAATGAAAATAGTGTCTGTTTAACCTGCCTTGAAAGGCAAAGTGATAGGCATCATTATTTTAATTCCTACATGATTTCATTTTGCTGATAGATTCCCAGAACAGCAACAGTTAGTGCAATAGGCAACAGCAAAAATCACACTGGTCATTGGAAAGCACTCTCCTATTACTATATGGATTAGGAAAATTATACTAAAGGATTTTTTTCTCTTTAGAGCAGAGAAAAGTGTATCTGAATATTAGCAAGATATAGGATTTAATGGAGAAAAGACACTTTTCCCTAAAATTATCACTAATTTGATTATGGCCTTTCTCATTAAAAATCAGTGGACATTTTTAATTCTTAATCAAATAAATTAAAAATTAACTCTGAAATATAATTCTATACTTAGAAAAAAAATTAGTCAATTTTGTTCACTAGGTTCAGGCTGGATTGCTATAGCGAAGAAACCCCAAGTGCAGCAGTCTAAATGAGATAATTTATTTCTCACACATATAACAATTCAGAGGCACTCAGAATGGTCTACCTGAGAAGACAGCTGAGCTTAGAAACTTACTGAGGGTCTCACGCATCTTCAGTCTCATTGCTTTATGTGTTAGTCCATTTTATATTGCTATAACAAAGCACTTGAGGCTGGATGCTTCATAAAGAACACAGGTTTACTTGGCTCATGATTCTGGTGGCTAGAAGACACAAAGAGCATGATCTTCAGAAGGGCCTCCTGCTGCATCACAACAGGTGAATAAACAGAAAGTGAACTTGCCACATGCAGAAGGGGAGAAGTGCATGAAGTTGCCTGACTTTATAGCAGTCTGTTCTCAAGGGAATTAATCTAGTCCACAAGACCTGACCTACTTTAAAGAGACACCACTAATCCATTCATAAGGGTGAGGTTCCCACGACATAATTACCCCCTCTTAAAATTTCAAATACCTCACATGGCCACGCTGGGGCCAGACTTCCAGCACATGAGTCTGGGGGACAACCACAGCATGCTGCCAGAGGACTCCAAAAACCTATGGTTTGTGTGTTTTACATGTATAAGTATTTATTACATTCTTACTGAAAACAGAACGTTTAAAATATTTATTTTAAAATTAACATTACCTTCCTATTTCTGATGTAACAAGTGAGCACAATTTTAAGGGCTCAAAAAATGCAACTTTATCTGTTTATGTTTCTTGCACTCAGAAATAAAGCAAAACCAACTTATTGGCAGGGTTGTATTCTCTCTGAATTTCTTTGCCTTTTTCAGCTGCCTTAGCTTCAAAATATCTTCTCATCTCTAAAATCTAAATTTAATCACATCAGCAAAGTCCCTTTGTCATATAAAGTAAGGTCTTTACAGGTCCCAGTGACTAGGATGGGGATGTCTTGAGAGATTACTTGCCTACTATTACACTAGTAAAATCATTAATATCAGCATGAATAAAACAGACATTTATGAAAAATATATTTTCCAAAACACAAACTAAAGTTTAGTGAGACGAACGGTGTTTTGCCTTCTGCAAATTACTCTAATAACTGGATTAATAGAAGATAGCTGTATGCTTCCACCTGCTACTGCATTCAATCTGTTGTGATACATTATTTTGATTGAATTAAATGATGTAAAACTATCTTTATGTGGCCACATATTTGTAGAAAATATTATTTTAAAACACTTCTCAGATAATGGTGAACATGCTTATTTAATAATGTACCAAGATTTGATTAAGTGGTTGGTTTTGAAACATTCTTTTTAACATAGAATGAAACAATATCAATGAACTTTTCATATTCTTTTACATGAAAATTCACTGGCCTGTACTGCAATCTGATTATCTTTTTCCATGTGAATGACTTTGTAACATTATAGATTCATTTGGAAAATAATGATTCATTTTGCAATGTTAAAAAATTAATTAATAGCATCACTAATTTCATCAGAAATGTATTCTGCTATTGGGACACTATTTAGCTCATAGCAGTAAAGATCCAAGCTTTCCAGTTCTAATTTTCATCTTAGTAATTGAATTTTACCTCTGGCAGCAAACACTGTTGGTTGTTTTCCTTGAAGCAACAGTCTTACTTCATTCGTTTGCAAGAGCACATCTACTCCACAACCAGCCCAGATCATAATGTGTCTGTCAGCTGTTTCTTCAAGTAAAAAAGGTGTAACATTTTAAAAACGACTGAATGATTCAGCACATTTCAGCATAAGCTCAAAGCAGCCATTGTACTTCTGCATGCCACAATTTTATGTGGACCATCAAAAGCAATGTATTCAAGTTCCCAGACTTAATAATATTGATCACTGTTACAGTTTCATCAAGAATATTTTAACCACCTTCGTTCAAGCTAAGGTGCCAGTTGTTTACTTGTTATTGCTTTTGCATAGTCAGTGTGAAGGTTAACTCAGTGAAAGGGTTAATAACACTTTAATATTGTTATTGAAATAGCAGATAGTACTTAAAATAGCTTTAAGAATGTAGGCTTGGGCTGGAGGTACAGCTCAGTGGGCTAAGTGCTTGCCGCTGAGCACTAGGGCCCTGAGTTCGATCCCCGGTCCCGGAAAAAAAAAAAAAAGGGGGGGGGAACCATCGGATGGTTCCTTCTAAAAGAATGTAGGCTCATAGGAAATATTTCAGGAGTCTCTAAGGGTCCAAGGATGGCAGATGGAGAATTATTGTCTTACACATGATCTCTGCTTAACCCTCTGAATCAAAGCCACATCCATGATTCAGCTTTTAGGAAGGAAGGAAGACCGGAAATGGAAGGCAGGCAATTTCCTTCTAGACAAGTGATAGGGCAATTAAGCTCCTTACCTCCACTCATAGTCCTGCAGTGAGAAATTAGTCACAAGACCGAATCCAGCCACAGGGGTTAATGGGAAACGCGGTCTCTGGTTCAGGTCAGTAGTCCCGTGTTTGCTTACACTTGGATACTATAATGAAAGCAGAGCTCAAACTTGTAGGAAATAGGCAACTTTCTGCCACATGAATTCCAGCAAATGCTATTGAATTGACTTAAATATATTTATTCTAGCACATGTACAGCTTTAAAGAGGCAATAGATTATCTATGCAATTTCATTTTAGGAGCTGAGTTCTGCTTCCAAATATCCATTGAAATGGTGCAAATATGAGATTGCAAGTAGCACTATTAGTAAAGAGAAGGCGTCCTTGAAGCTATCTCTGAGCAGGAGGTCTGCGTTGGGAAGAGGAGGATGGAGCAACAGATCGCATTTTTCTAAAAAGCCAGACAAAACCAGAGATGTGGATAGTTTCCAAAAAAGTAAAATAAAATCTCAAGATATTTTTACCTTATTCTCTCTTCACATTCTAGACAAGAGCCTTCACTGTTGTAGAGGAAGTATAGGTCTTTATACAAGAAAAAGATTAAATTTTTCATGTTCCTCATGTGTAATTTTGACACACAAGAATAATTTATTGGTAGTAGTGCGACAGACGAGAAGAGGTAACCTGTGTGCTACACTTTCCACAAGCTACCTAACAAAACAACAGTGCACCTGGCCCAAATCATGAGACAGATAAGCGATTCTGTCTGTTAAGAAACAAACCTGAACTTACTGGGTGATTTCTGATTTTCTAACTCCAAAATGAGCATTCAATGACTAAGTCAATGTACAGTAAGGGCCAGCCTCTCCAATACCTCTGGGTACTCAGAGGAGCGCAGGATTTCCCACACCACAGGGTAGACCACAGCGCCCGTTAGCCTGAACCCCGCACTTCACAGACAGGTAGTTGGGCCTCGGCACACAGACGTCTCCTTGAGCAGATCAGTTAACTCACCTGGGCACCTCTCTGCGTTGGGGTAGGGGTCATGGAGCAAGGCCAGTGGAGAAGCTGGAGTCCAGCCACGTGTTCCCTAACATGACATAGTCTCTGACAGTGTAACTACTAGTCGCCCAGTCATTTACTTATCAGAATCTGTCTGCTCTTCAGCTTCTCTGCTGCTAGGGCAGTGGCCCAGGCGGGTTTACTTAGCAGATATTTATCAAGCCCCCAGGCAGGCTTTCTGCCTTTTGTCAGTGTAAACAGAGGAAGTGTCTGCCACCTGTTCCATCACTGCCAAACACTGGACACCTCGGGGGTAGGGATGATTCTCTTCCCAATTGCTCGGTTGGTCTCTGGATTGATTAATTGGACCCTGAACACTTTAAGGAAAAGGAAAAGGGCTTGTAATGAACTTGGATGCAGAGATCTGAGGTCATTTTCCGTGCAGACATTTCTGGTAGGGCCAGAGTGCAAGGGCAGGCGGGGGCTGCAGATGAAGGCCTGCTGCACTACTGGTCACGGGGAGAGCGCAGGGACGGCACAGCACGCAGCACAGCAAAAGAAAGATGAGGCTTGACCGAGACAAAGTGCCAGTCGGGCCACTGTGGTGCTGTACAAAACAAGCATGGTTAGTCCAGTTCAGTGCTAGCCACCTTCTGGATGAATAAACAAGCTATGGAGTTCTGTCAATCATACAGTGATTCCCACTGGTCATTAAAAACCAGGAGTTACTGCTGCTCCCAGTATGTTGCATTTAAAAAAATCTTCATCAGTGACAAAAAAGCACAAAAATATTTTCTTTCTCTAAAAGAAAAAAAAACAACAACAAATTTACATCAGAATGGAAAATGGCTGCCTCTCCTCAGCTGCATAGAAAGAACTGGAACGGAATACAAACCACATACAAACGCCAGCATCTCAGTGCCCGTGTGCAACGCCCCGCGCCCCCCTTCCTGGATGTCCTGGCTCCGCTCGTGTTCACGATCGAAGGTCTGAAGAAGAGCCAGGTCTGCACCAGCCACACACAGATGCAGGGAATTTGCAGATGCCACTACTACCACCAGCTACTGCAAAGAGCCCCTGGGGAATCCGCATGTACCAGCAGCTGGGCATATGCAGAATTGTTGGAGTATTAGATAGTAACACATTAAACACAACTTCATCCAAGCACTTCCCCTCTTAAAAATGTTCGAGTACGCCAAAATAACCAAAAGATAGCTGATTATGGTCTAGGTCACTTGTCCAATAATGTTTATTCATTATCTCATAATCCAGTAAATAAAAACATTAAAAAAGCAAAGTTTATGAAAGTAGAAATGAAACATCAGAGCACATTAGGATGCATAAATAATTTAGAACTGTTTACTTCTTCTTAGATTTTTCTGCAAAGTCTTAAAGGAGAGTCATATTTTATAATAACTATAGACCTGAAGGCTGATTTCACTTTTTCTAATATCACCCTTTCTCCTAATTTATTTGGAGATCTAACCAATTTTTAAACATTGAAACAAAATGAACACTTCCCTTTTTTGGGGTGGGGAGGATACAATGGATGGAACCTAGTGCTTCTTTTCCACATACTCAGCCTTTTGATTTTATTTTGAGATGGAATCTAATTAAGTTGCCCAGACTGGCCTCAGCCACTGAGTCACTGGGATTATAGGCATGTGCCACCTTGCCTGGCAAAGATCGTTTCTACGGGGCTGGAAATTTTCAAACTTTTCTCCTTTTCCATTATTTAAAAAGAAAAGTCATCCAAATAGTAAAGATAAGTCTTAAAAATAGTTCTGAACTACCAAACATTGATTTGTAACAATTATTTTTGGTTTATTCCCTATAATAGTTACGTTCTCTGGGAATATGAATCGTACCACTTTTTTCCCTTCTCTTGCCCATAGGTGTTTATTTCTCTGATTAAAGATCAAAATGCTCATTTTGTTCAACTCATTGCTGTCAAATTATTGTTACTCAGAAGGTTATAATTCATAACACAGGCAGAGATACTTCATTTTACCATACCTAAAGTGAAAATCATATAGTCCAAATGAAATTTTCATTAAAGTTAGTGTTTAAATCAACATGTAATTATTTTGAATTCTAAAACTTTTTTTCTGTTCTTCTGGAACACTTTACATTCTGTGATGGCTCTACAAAAATTTGTGAAGCAGTTAAAATTACAGTTAAACACCTTGCTTCCTACACACAAGCTAGGAATCTAATGACAGAGTACTTCTCGCCTCCTGGGCTCCTCACAGGCAGGCTCCCCCACCCGTACACTACCCCAGTGCTATACTCCCAATGGAACATAGTTAGCATCAGTTAACAACAGCTACTGCTCTTATGAATATAATTATTAGGATTAAAATAATAACTCCATTCCCTTCTCCAAGGCCCAAAGCTAGCTAATCTGACAGTCAACATATAGGCTAACTTGTCAGTGGGTGCTATCAGGATAAGTGTTTTGTACCATATTACTGTTCTTGTTCAAGTATGCTTTGTTATCTATATAATGCCCTAAACTTACAATATTGGCAATTTCAACTTCACCTGCAAGTAGAAATTGCGCTCTGGCAAAGTTTCCAAATGTCAAAGAATAAACAAAAACAACAAATGTTAATAGTCCACACTAATCTTTAGTTTCAGGACAGGTTTCACAGCCCTCTGATAAATCCGTGCAAACGCTTACCTCACAGCACTCTTTGGTCCCGAGAATCAAATCTGCATTCCTTTGCTTTTCATGGCCCAGCATACATGACTACTGTGTATTTTATAGTTTCTGCATGATGATAAAGATCCTGCCAAGGTAATATTTGTCTCTGTGGCAAAATACATCAAACATTTTTAATTCCTGTTTTTGACACGTATCATATACCTCAAGACTAATTAAGCTGTGACTCATAATTGGCCGGATTTTTTTCACTGTTTTTTTTTTTCTTTTTCCTTTACAGACTTCAAAGGATGGTTGCATGGGTGGTAGGTAAGGCTGATAGTAAGGATCAATCAAAGTAATCTCAATATTGAGTTTTGCTAAGGAGAAATTCATTCTTTAGCTCTGATGAGAGAAACCCAAACCTGTAGCTTCAAAGTCTTTTAACAAATCCTTGCTCATTTCCTCCCAGAATTCTGAATTCCACCTGTACCTGTTCATTCATCTGAGCCACTGTCTGTGTGTAATGCCTTAAATCCATAGCCCTCACTGCCAAGATTTCATCCTCCTACTGAGCAGTGTTGTACAAGTGGGGAAAAGATTGCTCAAGATGAAAACGCAGAGTTCATACAGCAGAAATACAGCTGCCTAGTACATATCAAAATTGACTCAGCTTTGTTTGTGATAAAATCTATAGTCCATGCTCTATACTAAATATTTTGTTCAATGAGTCAGTTGATAGTAGCAAAAAACAAACTGAAAGCAAGCATCAGAACAAGTCCTGAGCACATCAATTCCTTATTAAAAAAAAGTTAAGCAAAGTACGGAATTAAATCCAGTTATGGTAGATACTAAAACAAAGCATATTTCAGAAATGTATTGCAGATACTCATTTAGTATTAATTATGACATTGGTGTTCAATAGTCATACTCAGCATTTCAATATATTTTAGGAAGGTTTTGGATTTGATTTAACTTCCCTTGTTTAGTTACTTTAATCCATTGTTCTTGCTAAATGAAAAGATATGTTCAGTTCTCATGAATAGAATCAAATGAACTCCCCTGCAAATCCTCTGGCCCCTGGCTCACACTTTTGTAGGGATCCCTGCAGGGATTCCTGCTGGCACTTGGTTTCCAGAACACTGGACACAGAATACTGTTCTTGCCCTAGGGCAAAGGCACACACATAACCTGGCATCTTAGACAGGTTTGAGATTGGCACAGCCTTCAGTGCATATTTCTTTTGAGTAGAATATTAGCATCATCCCTTTTAAGAGTTTCATACGGGTTAAATGTTGCTGAGATTCAGAAAATGATACCCCAAAGTTTGGCGTTTTGGCATGCTGAATACTTAGAACTAAAGAACATACTAAGGCCTCAGGAGCAGTCTATCTCTGATCTTATCCTGCCCTCCTGTCACCCTCCTTCTTAATCCACTGAAGTGTCACAGAGACCAGAATTCCTCTTCCTTAAGCCCTGTCACTGGTACTAAAACCTTTTCTCCTAAACCAAATCATAAAAGCTAAAAAGGTCAGTCTACTTTCCCTTCTTCCTGAAGAGACCTAGGAGAAAAGAATGTAGCACAAAGAGGCGAAGAAGAATCTACACATTCGGGCCTCCATGAGTTCTTCCTTCAGTCTATTATCAACAACTTCATCAGTCCCTTTGTCCAATCACATTTTTATGGGGCTGCCCTTTCCTTGTGGAACGGAAGCACGAAAACAGACATCAGCTCATCAGCTTCTGGGTCCTTTTCCTGCGGGTATGCCAGAAGAAACCCCAAGACAAGGGCTCAAGTCAAAGAGAATGGAAGTTTATTGAGTTGTGTAAATTACTTGGGTGCTCTTGAGACTGGAAATGCCCCAAGTCTCTGAGGAGAAAGGGTTTTTGGCTTATATGCATCTGGGGCCCCAGGGAAGGAGGACTCCTAAAAGGAGTTAGCGGCAGGCTATGGGGTTGAATTTATGGTATGTTCACGTTTTCTTGTGTATGTGGCCCATGTTCTGATAGAAGTAGAGACTTCAGCATTATCATCAGGGTAGGATGGACATTGGGGGTGCTGCTACTTCTCGAACTGCCCATCCTCTCTATTCCAGGTTCAGTTGGATGGAATTAGGCCTGCTCCATTACAGTGCCCTGCTGAACTTATGTTTGTTACACTGAACAGACTAAAACCACAATAGGCTAGTGATGCATAAATTACAAGATTAGCAGGAGAGGTGATGGGCTTAGGTTCTTGGGGTTCCTCCATCCCTCTAGACAGTAATTCCTGGACAGAATTCTGAAGACTCACATATTAGGTCAAACTTTGATTCAGTAAAATTTTCATGCTTTTTTCATATTAAACCTGTCTTTTGTTGTAAGTCTTGCCTCTTACGATGGATGAGGAAGACTGTTACACTCTTCTGTCCCTGTAATGTCATGCAAATGAACTAAGCTCATTGATACATAGTACTAGGAACAGCACCTGGCCCCTACAAAGCATTCAGCGAATAATAGCTGTTGTTTGGTTAATGCTGCTGCTGTTGTCTTTATTGCTTCAAGCCCTTCTTGCCTATTCCCAAGGCACTTACAGAACCGAATCTCTTTCATCCTGGTACTTGCTAAAACTAAGATCCTGTGATTCCAATTTCCCACCCCCTCTTCTTCACATCCCATTATAAAATATTTTTCATATTAGCTTACGCAGACCTGACATTCCACCAACAGATGGGAAAACCTTCAAACTGAATTCAAAGTGTTCCAGGAAAAGCAGCATTTAACAGCAGTGGAGCACACACACAAAGTGGGGCTCAGGGTGATGAAGTGGGGGTCATGTTTCACAGAATAAAAATAATAATATGTAATAAAGGGTAAGTATCCAAAGACAATCTTACTGTCTTTAATCTCATCCAAGCATTAGACCTGGACAGGAGTGTTAATTGAGTGGGAGTAAAGTGTAAAACCAGGCTTTGTTTTTATTAAATATGGAAATTTATTTAGCAGCTTATTCTCTGGGCACAGAATGGATGGGAAAGGCATGGGCTCCATGAGCTCCCCACGGGGAGAGTGTGCAGTTAGTGTTACCCACAGAGCAAATCTTGTTGGTGATCAGTCCACCAAGGTCAGAAAAAATAAAGGATTTTGAACAACTTCCCTTCAAGTCCCCTGAACCTATCCCACCACCTGCCCATGTGGGAGACAAATGGAAAATGCGGAAGGGATTCTCCCGCTGTTCTGGTCAAGTGTAAACTGTGGCTTGGGAAGGGAAGGCAGGGCTTGCTGCCGCTTGTTCTTCGGCCAGTTAGAAGAAAGACAGGATCTACCTACATCTCTTTCCACCCTTCATTTCACTAAATTCCTCCTTAACAAAAGCAAGCTTCATTCAGTCACCCACGAATGATGGAGCTACATATCAGATAGGCCAAAATTAGTATAGTGCTCTGCGAGGAGGTCCTTCTGTAAGGATCTTTTATTAAAGTCCCAACTAAGATCAATGCTATCCATGTCCAATTAGCATTTTACAATGAATCCCAAAATTATCTTTGATCTCTAATATCTTTGGATATTCTTGATAGGTAGTTTTTCTAACCCTCATAAAAATTTAATATTTATGTGTTTGATAAGGAAATTTATCTATATACATAAATAAAATTCAAGCCTTGTTGTTTGCATTTCAATTCCCCCAAAAAAAGAAGATAAAAATAAATAAGACACAATGTAAATACCCATGGAGTGAAGAGGATCGCATCCCACCTCTCTGGCCTACAGATGAAGCTGAGCCAGAAAACGGCTGTCAATCTAGTGAAGTCCCACAGAAGGGTGTCGGTGGAGTGGCCAATTAAGGCCCAAGGGCAGAAAGCAGGGCCTGCAAAACACACGGTGTACAATTTAGAGAAGTAAATTGCATTAACGTCAGGAGGAGGTATCATTTGCCAAACAATAGCAATTTAAACTCAAATTTCAAGCTGAACCAGATCTAACAGTCACGCCCTAATTAGCTTCTCTAATTTTACATATCAATGAAAACCAGGCTCAGGAAAAGGTGTTAGGATTCACCTAAAGCCCCACGACTGGTAAGAACTAGAAAATAGATCTTAACTTAGGCCTGAGTAGCTTAAAATTACATTCATTCCACCACATCATGTTACTGAAGATCAACGTGGCTGCTCTGTGATGACTTTGGTTGGCAGATACTCCATTCATAGATTCATCGCTCCATATTTTGCTACAATCATCAAGCTTAGTAAACCTGTGTGCGAATTAACAAATGTTTCTTTTAAAACACTGTAAAGAAAAGGATCTGTAACACTCACCTGCTGTCTGTTGACAGACCTATAAAGTAGATACTCATTGATTTGCAAATTTGATGCCATGCTCAAGAAACAATATGAAAATATGATAATTCTTTGTTTTTCCACTGTCATCTCTGTTTCCATTCCTAAGTGGTCTTTCAGCCAGCACCAAGTGAGGGTGAGGGTCAGGGCAATAGGCCAGCAAGGTGAGTCTTCCACGGTCCAGGTCAGTTGTGACTTCTTAACACTATTGTCCCAGCCATTATAAAGACAGAGCTGGGATGAGCAGGGCAGGGAAGGAAAGGAGCCCTGTCCACTGAGGAAGCAGCAAGCTTCCTCTTCACACAGCAGGCTCCCAGAGCTTCACTGAGGATTAGAGAATTTAAATTTAAGCTGTGCAGCCCTTTTTCTTTCTCTCTTTCTAACAGTAAGCCCATCTGGTGGTCTCATGCATAGGCAGCTGCAGTGGGGCCTGAAAATCAACATTTGAAATGTCAGGGGGTTGTGAAATTTTGCCTTGGTGACAAAGTCTTCAGGGCCCTAATTAACAGAGTAGGGGAAGTTCAGCCCAAATATTATAACTTCTTTAAAACCATGCCCATCTGCTAGCCTTATGTCCTCAACTCAGCTGGAGTCCTGAAAGGATCAGAAAGGAAAGAAAGAGAGAAAGAGAGAAAGAGAGAAAGAGAGAAAGAGAGAAAGAGAGAAAGAGAGAAAGAAAGAAAGAAGAAAAGAAAGAAAGAAAGAAAGAAAGAAAGAAAGAAAGAAAGAAAGAAAGAAAGAAGAAAGAAAGAAGAAAGAAAGAAACTCAGTTTTTACTTCTATATGTTTTAGGGGGAAGGAGTGACGCTGGGGAGGGTGTTATGGAGAGAAGGATAGACACTGTCACATTTTATAAAAGAAAGTGAGGTGAACCATTACATTTAGACTCCCACTCTGCTTTTTAAATTTTTACCAGTACCAGTAGAGTGTTAGGTTCAGAGAGAACAGATTTAAGGTTATGTAATTATCAAAGCATATTTTTTGTCATCCCATCTCTTTTTCACCCCTTCATCTCATTTCTTTCCCACCTTCCCCAAAACTTGAAAAGCAAATATATTTTCCTTATATAGTGTAGTGATGTAGTTAAGCATTGTTCTAATTTTTTTTGTGACCAAGTGGAAGAAAATGCCAAAAGAATGTCAGAAGGAAAGAATTTTCCTGTCTTCGTTTCTGTATCTGCATATCCACTTTTTTCCAAAATTGAGATCACACTAGAAGTATTTATTATCTATATCAAGAACTAAGTAAATAAAGATAACTGGGATGTATTTCTATGCCATAGTGACAAACCAAACACAGTTAAACAGATCTTTTCAACCCAGGTTGAGCACTACGATTAAGCAGTGTCTGTAAGAACACAAATGAAAGAGTTCCTGATCCCAGGATGAGCAAGGCTGAGCAAGCCTTGGAAAAGAAAGAAAGAAATACTTTCCTGGAAGAAGTATCACAGGAACTGTCGGATGAGGAGTTGGTTAGGTAACAAAAGGTGAAGAGGGTATTTTTGTGATAGGAACAAGTTAATCATGTGGTAATAGTATATTAGTGGCTGCTCAGAGTTGCTACAGGATGGAATTCTAATTTGGAGGCTCCAAGACTGAGCAGAGGACAAGTTAGGGAGGGACTAAAAAACTACTACCAAACTGAGATTTTATTCTTTGCAAACTGAGACACTTTAGTAGGCATTAAACTGCCATTTAGATCATGAAACTCAAAGCAGTGGACAAAGCTTGAGCTGAGAGAGACGATAGCTTAATTGGGTGGAATCAAAATCTACAATGAGTCCAGTGGAGCAGAAAATACAGAGGAAGGAATGAAATCTAAACTACTTAGCGGTTAACTGGAATTTGCAGTTGTTGCTTGAATTTAGGGGTTGCAGGAGAAAGTTATCTAGATTACCACCATGAATGAGGCGGTGATTATCTAATTCGTTAAGATAAGACAAGAGGAGCTTGTCCTGTTTCAGGGAGGTGAGGCAAAAGCTGAGTTCTGTTCTCTACACCCAACGTTTGAGGTGTAGTATGTACACGGACAGCAGTGACTCAGCTTAGGTTCAGACAGATTGTGAAGAAGGAGGCAAAAACAGAGCCTATCTGCATCTATGAGTTGATAAAATGAACTAAACAGTGTGTGGGATGCAGGCAGTGAGCTCTAGGTTTGTTTCTTCAGTAATCCCAGTGTTGCAAGCAACACGGTGGAGGGTCTTACTAAACATTTACTCATTCATAACTCACAATGATCCCACCATCAAAACACAAGGCAAAATTCATGAATCAACTTTTCCTAAATGATTATTACCAGGGGGTTGACTGATTGATTGACTCATTCACTTATTTAACAAATCTTTACTAAGCACTAACAAAAGGGAAACACCTCAAGACGCTACGAGAAATGGTAGAAATGTAACTTTATTAATATATTGCTATACCCAGTGATACTGACAGAGGATCTCAGTTAGGGTGACCTTGCTTCCCAGAAAACATCTGAAAATATTTGAAGACACTTTCACTTGTCATAATGGAGGAGGAAGTGACAATAGCACCTAGTGATTAGAAGCTAGAAGTATTACTAAACATCCTACCTTAGCAGCCCTCAACAAAGACAAAAAGAAAAAGTATTGGTCCCAAAATCACCAGTAGTGCCAAAGTGGAGAAATCCTTGTTTATAGTCAAATAATGAGTCCCCTGGAAGCTTTCTTGTCCCTCTTTGACCCCTCCCTATCTTCTCAGTATCAAGCAACTAAAGGGTCAATGTCTTCTATATTGAAATCCAGAAGGACTTTATTTACTTTTATGACTGATGCCTATTCTGATTACTTGGAGCCCTGGCCTTATGAAATGTTAAACATTTGAAACACTTCAAAGATATTTATACAATGTGGTTGTCTTAGTCCCCTTTCTCTTCTCGCTAAGACAAAATATCCAATGCCCAAAGTTAAGGGAGGAAAAGTTTATTTATCATACAGTGTTTAGAAGTTCAGTCCATAATTGGCTGCCTTCAAGGACAGGGTGGTACATAGTAAAGGAGCAACAGCTCATGGCAGTGGAAGAGGAATGACACAAGCCTCTTCCTGTCACTTATATTGTATCCAGTCTACCAATCAGTGCACTGGTCCAACATTCACCCATCAATAATCCGGCTCCCTTAATCCCAACATTGCACTACAAATCCATCACATACTCTAGATTCAGCCACTTCAGAAAAAAAATGCTATGACTGCATGAGACTTTGGGGGAACATATAGACACAAATCATAACATTCCACCCCTTGCCACCCCAAAGACTCATTCACATCCCTTTATGAAAAAGCACTTAGTCTACCTCTAAAAGTTGTCAAAGCATCGCTGAAATATCCAAGTCCAAAGTCTTCTCTGAGATTTAGGGCAAACTCTTAGCTGTGAGCCCCTGTACAAATGGAAAGAAAATTAAATACTTCTGACATTCAGTGGCACAAGGTAAATATTTCCATTCCAAAAGTTACAAATGGGGAATATAAAGGATTGGGACCAAAGCAAGTCCAAAATCCAGCAGGGCAAGCATTAAGTCCTGTAGTTCCATGTTTAGCATCTGAGGCAATCTGTGGCAAATGTGAGCTCCAAAGGGCTTGTGTGGTTCCACCCTTATGGCACACCTTGTGATTATAACTCTCACGGCTTCTCTCTTGGGCTGGAATTGCTCCGTCCTGATAGGTTTCCTTAGAAGATCCATATTCCTGGCTTTTCCAAACTTCTGGGGTCTCTATTGCACCTTTGGCTTCATCCTGCCTGGGGCATACTGCCTGGTCTCCCAGGCCTTCTGAAATTGGGGTGGAAGCCTCCTTAACTCTATAATTCTTGCATTATGCATGCACCTAAAGCCAGCACCATGTAGATGGTGCCAAGGCCTGCTGCCAGCTCAAGAAGTAGCCAGGCTTTCCTCTCTCTTGCCTGGAGGGGACAAGTGCCTGGATCACTGGGCACTCTGAATCCAATTCTGAGTAAAAAATTTCTGTGCTTCTACCATTGTAGAACATGGTGCTCTGCAGCTTTCTCCTCAAAGCAAAGACTTTCTATTTGCAGTTTTGTGGCTGCAAAGCATAGAGACATGCTGCTTCTTGTGATGCCCTCAGGCCATGTTTTATAGTCTCCTGCCTTAGCAATCAAGATCTCCTCAGCTCTATCTTTGCAGTCCACAGCCTTACTGGAGCTTCCTTTCTGGCCAAACTCACACCATTTTAAATCATCTAGCTGGCCTCTTCACTCTTGATTCTCAATGTAAATCTACCTAAAAGCCCCTAACAACAGCCATGCCACCACCTCAAAATTTCTTCTGCCAATTCACTTCATCCCCTGCCCTTCACAGTCTCAGGCAGTCTCTGGACATGAGCAAAATGCATAGAAACTTTATTTCAGTCCATAACACACATCATTTAGAGTCCAATAACCAGTGCAGTCCTTCCAGCAGAAACCCCTTGAGCCTGGTGTTTACTGGCATGATTTTTCTCAGCCTTCTGGTTGTCTGACCTCTGACAAGAATCTCCCATACACTACAGGCTAAGACATTCCAGCCCTCCTTTTCTTCTCCTCCAGCTCTTTCCCTCAGCTGGCATGTCTGAACATTTCCAAACTCATCCCACAAGCCAGACCCAAAGGCTCCTGAACCACATCATCAGGTATAGTCACAGCAACAACTGCACTTCTGGTACCAAATTCTGTTTTAGTCTGTTTTCTCTTGTTGCTGAGATAAAATATACAATCCCCAAAATTGAAGAACAGGTTTATTCAGCTCATAGTTTGTAGAGTTTTCAGTACATAATCAGCTGGATCCAAGGACCAGGTGGCACATGGCAGAGGGGTAACTGTTCATGGCAACAGAAAACAGCAGAAGAATCAAGACGAGTGAGACAAGCCTCTTTCTGTCCATTATACTGTGTCCAGTCTACCAGAATTAGGGCACTGCCAACCCAATAAGTGGACTAATCCAGCAATCACCCACTCTTAATCACGGCATCCTTAATCCCAACATTGCTCTATGAATCGATGGCACACTCTAGATTCAATCACCTCTGAAAAACCCTATGGCTGCATGAGGCTTTGAGCGGGCATCTAAACACAAACCATAACAGTGGTCTCTTTCTTTAATGAGTTTCTGTAAATCATCTTGATGATATTGACTGAAATTACTTCTTCTAAAATAAAACAATCTGCAATATAGTATGTATCACCAAAAAATGAAGGTTTGATAAACAAATATCTTTATCAGGAGTTGGGGAAATAGAAATCAGTACTCCACAGTAGTGCAAAACAGAGTGTGGTAGTGCATGCCTATAATCCCAGCACTTGGGAGCTGAGGCAGGAGGATCACCCTAAGTTCAAGACTATTGTGGGCTACATAGTTAGTTTAGAGGCAGCCTAATTGCCCATTAAAATACTGTCTTAAAAAGGCAAAACAAACTAAAACAAAAACACAACAACCACAATAGTACAAGACAAAGGTAATAACTTGTTTATTGCTTACATAAAGGAAAATCTAGGGGAAAATCCTCTGAGAAGCTTTAAAAAGGATCTGAACCTAGTTTATTCAAAAATATATTAAGCACTATGATGCTAAAGAAAATAATCCCTCTGCTTTCTGTCTTTATGGCAGCCCAGATTGAATTGGGGTATACACCTATATTTTTTAAAGTCTATTAAAAGCCAGGTATGATGGCACACTTCTGTAATCCTAGGTTAAAGTAGGATGATCTCAAGTTCAAGGGTAGTCTGGGCTACACAGGAGATTCAAGTATATTAAGGTTTAAAGATTTAGACAAAACTCAAAAATATTTTTAATATATTCAGTGGCAATAGGACAATAACTTTTATTAAACAATCTTTGAAGTAATAATTTTCCATCTTTTTAAATTTTTATGTACATTTTATTAAATGTGAGGTACTAATACTATAAAATGTACAACATTTTAAAATTTTAATATAAACATTTTGAAAAATGGACTATCCCAAGGAATTACACGGCAAAGAAAGTCTATTTTGAATATGTTGTTTCTTTTAGAACATATTCACATAGTGACATGGTTAGTTACTAAAGATAAACATAAAATATTAATCTGCCACCTACAGCGTAGCTTTCTGTTTGATGCTACTGGGGATTAAATAACTGAATTATGCTTATTAAAATGCACTGTAAATTAGCAAAACGATCTTGCAAAGGCTTATAATTTTCATGGCCATAAATTTACAATAGGGAAACATGCCCTTTCGTTTGAACAGCCCTGATAATTCCATTTCGCGAGAGAATTCAGACCTCAATAGGTGGCATTGGTGCAAAAGAAGTTTTCCCCAAAGGATGTCTTTCCAATTAGCAATGTTAGTATTATGACCATAAATGGCTGGGAAAACAAAGATCAATTCTGTTCCTGAAGTATGTTTTTAACTATTTTCTTGTTTGTAAAAGCGACAGTTACTTGTAGCAGGCAGACACCATCACAGAAGGTGGGAGGGGAGCTTTGTCCATCTTCCATGTAAGACTGAAGCCAGCGCTTACAGTAGGTGCCATTTAATAGTGACATGCAGAGCAAAATGATACAATGTACTTAAGTGCTTTTTTTTTTAAAGAATCAAGTAAAAGCTGGAGGTTGAGTGCAGTGGTAGAACTTTCACCTAGCATGGACAAGCCCCTAGGTTCAATCCCCAGCACTGGGGAAAAGAAACAAGTATAAAGTGAAAAACAATATCATTTCTCTTGTCACTGCAGAGACCGGACTTCAAGAAACCAGCAGGCTGGTTGGGCACAAGAAAAACCACCAAGAACCATATATTTGTTGCCCTTATAAATATAATTAACACAATGTGTCAGTACTTGAACTCTCACCTGCTGAAATGGATTTAAATTTGCCTAGTTGCTTTCTAAAGGAGCACATTTGATGTTAATTCTAAGTACCTACATTATATAGTGTTATACGTGAGTGGTAAGGCATTTTGTACTTTTGTACTTTTGATAAGAGTCAAAATTCTTTCTGTGTAGCCTAACAGGGAATGAATTGAAGATAAACTGGAACAAAGGACCTACAGTGGATACTCACAAAATATTTGCTTGATAAATGACCTTGGCCTTTTAAAATTTATAGATCTTTCACTTACTTTATATCTCATACTTAAGACAAAATGTTTATTGGCTGAATTTCCTTAAAATTTTAAGAGAGTGACTTTTATATATACCCACATGAAGGCATACGTGTGCACACAAACACACACACACATACACAACTGTAAAGGACCTACTTGGTAGAAATGCTCTTATACAAATGATGGTTTATACTTAAATGCAAAGTATTCATAATATTTAAAGAAACCAAACTTTTCTAATGTTTCAGAGTTTCAACTAACTTCCAAAGCCTAAACCTTCTGAGCCTCACTTAACTACTAACAGTAACTGAGGCAGCACATGTGGACCTGAACTCCTCCTTCAACATCTCCTGAGAATCTACTTCACCAGGTCACTTGTTCTGATTCTTGATTTCTGCACTCATAAAGTATGAATAACAAAATTACTCATGTCATAAGCTTTCTGTTAGATGTAAATTAAATATTGCATACAAAGGAGTGAATACATTTTTACCCATAGACAAATAGAATATTAAAATTAGAAGGATGATCTGGGACATATATTCCCTCTTTTGTTTAAAAATGAAAAGAAAGTAAGTCCCTGAGACAGTAACATGAAGAAAGTCACACAATTTTTAGGGCAAGATCCAAATTCAAAACCTGGGCCTCGAAACATCCAGCTTGATGCCATTTTCATAGCACCATACAAGGGTGTGAGCTAAACTAACCTTAAGAAAATTAATAGTAAATTTTATGTTATAAAACACACCAGAAAACACTATCTTCAGGCTAGCCACTCTATCAAAAAAATTTACCTTATTTTGGACTATAATGTAAGCTCTCAACAGTGACTTTTCTGGCTTACTTGCTGGATTCGTTTCTGTAGATTCTTTTCAAAATATTTTCCCCACAGGCTTTCTCATGGAAACAGAAGCTAAATATTAACACTTATTAGTCATTTTCTCATATCTGAGAAGGAATTTTAGAGCTATATGAGAAACATCTAGCTGGTTCTCCTGTACCCTGAATTCTTGGGCACTATCTGCTCCTCATGAGATTGTGAGCCATCGAGAAGAACCTGGGAGGGGTAAGTGTGGGTTGAGACTCTGGGACAAAAACTGGTACCTGCGTACCTTCATTTCTTTTTCCTTCATATCTAAGTTCCTCTTATTTAACTGATTTCACAGAGCATCTTGTTCTGTTGGTTTGAGAAGCATTTGTTCATGTGTTACACTTTTTAACTTGTTTATTAGTCAGTTTTCCATTACTGCAATGAAATACATCAAGCAACTGACTCATATAGAAAAGAGGTTTATTTTGGCTCCTGGTTCTGGACATTGCAATCCAAAATTCAGTAGCTCCCTTCTTGGGGTATCCTATCACAGAGGGAGTGTGTGGTGAAGCAAACTATTCGCTGCGTGTGCTAGAAAGCCGAGAGAGGACAGCAGACACAACAGAGATGCACAAGCTTCTTTGAGGACATGTCCCAGACGACTCTAGGGCTTCTTAGAGAAAAGCAGCACCTGTGATAGCACCACCCCAGGATGAAAGCCTCTGACATGCAGATATGTGCAGGACATTCAACATTCCAACTGTGACAGCATTTTACTATGGAAATTTTCAAACATCACAAAAATTACAGCACACAGTATAATGAATAACATCATTCCCCATTTTTTAGTCCCATCCTCCCCAACTCCTTTTGCCCTCTTCTGGATTTTAAAAACAAATGTCACTCATCATATTTATTCCACAAAGTTTTTGGTATATAGATAGATACAGATAAATACATAAATATATATATATATATATATACATATATATGATAAGAGCTATATATGTGTATAATAGAAATAGATAAGGACTTTAAAAAGCATAATCCCAGGGTCATTATCACACTTCACAAAATTAGCAACAAATCTTAAATAGCATCTAATATTCAATTTACATTCAATTTTCCTGAATTTTCTTAAACACTTTTTCTTTCATGCCAGGGATCTAAGCATGATAAGCATGCACTTTGCCATTGATCTATACCTTCAGCCCTTAAACACGTATTTTAAAATAGTTTGAAGTACCTTGATTTAGTACAGTTTTTTACACGTTGCATATGTTCTTTGGCTTAGTGTTTTTTTCAATCGGCATATATGATAATTCACTTTATGAGATCTTATAAGATAAGTGAATCTAATGCTGGAAAAATGGAAGAAAGAGAGAGAAGTGGCGGGAAGAATTGAGATGTGATTTACACGCACCAGTTCGCACAGTGAATGCGACCCTTATGTACAGCTAACACCCACTAGTAAAAGGCAGAAAAAAGAAAGGAAAAAATAGAAATGTAAACTGGTAAAAATTAAAGAAAAAAGTGCTAAAAATAAATAAATAAAAATAGGTTTGTTTGAGTAAAAATCTAAACAAGGTTTTAAAACTATGTTTAGTTGACATCTTCTAAGTCTCTTTAAATATTTATTCTTCCCTGAATGCATTTTTTTTTTCCTATGCAGTGTGTTGAAAATTTTACTATTCTGTCAGTTAGGATTTTCTTTTTTGGCATATTGCAACCTCAGCATATGACTTAATATGTTCTATCATTCTTACTGCTATTAAACTAGTAAATCAAGATGCTTAGTTATGTCGGTTCAGGTTCAATTTTCAAGAACTAATACTTCATGGGCGGCACTTAATATTTGCCGGCTCTCCTATATTTAGTGATAAGATTTATCTGCAAGCTAGGCAATGTGGGACATGGCTGTAATCCCAGTTGTCTGGGGAACTAAGGCAGGAAGATTGAAAGTTCGAGGCCAGCCTCTGCAATTTAATGAGGTGATGTTTCAAAACAAAAATATAGAAAGGTTAGGGATATAGCTCAGAACCACCTGGGTTCTATTCCTGGTTCCACCAATGAAAAAAAATTCATCTCTAAAGTCAAGGGCTATCAGCCTGTTCATTCTTTATAAAGTTTTCTCCTCAACCTCTTAGCTGTTTTTAAAGGACTTTGATAATTGATCCATTACTTTATTAAAGCTTGTAAAATGAACATACTCCAATTCTGTCATTCCTTTTGCACTTAGAAGCTACAATTGTACTAAAAGGACAGAATTCTGATGATTAACTCTTTGGTTATAGCTAGAGAAACTCAATATAAGAAAGGAAAGTTAGATGCCTTTTTCTTTGTATAAAGTTTAATTTTCAATTAATTTTAGAAGTATCACTATAAACCCATGAATTTTTATTTTATATATCTGATATATTGCAGTCCACTATACCCATTCTTTCTTTTGCTGAAATTATCCCATTTTTACTCAAGAGTTCTAAAGTTGGCATCTGTGTTTTTTAGACATGGCCTGAGTTTGACAGCCTCCTTACTTTCTGGCACAATTAGATGATCCAGAACCATGTTATACACAGTGTGTGCCACAGCCTTGGTGGTCCAAGCCCCGTTTACGTGTCTCCCTGGATTTGCCTGGCCATGGCCTTTTGCTCGGTGCTACTGAAGACCACTAAGAAGGTCAGATGACACCAGTGACAGTCACAGAGAGGTCTGATCACAAAAGATTCATTAAGAAGGTTCATCAACACCTGTGAGATGGAAGCCAATCGTTGGCTGTAGCTCACTCCTACTCGGCTGGCCAACCTGGTTGCAGCAGCTGCTTCCAGTCCTCTGTGTGGCTCATGGTGTTACATGCAGCACCGCAGACTATGTGTTCTGTCCTCTCACCTGGAGTCACCACTAGGTTGTACCTGCTCACCTCACTAGCCCTCGGCCACCAGGCTGCAGGGAAGGTAACCAGAACAGCACCTGCCCACCGATCTGCCCCAGTATACCGAGTCTCCATCTCTCTATTGTTTGCTTTTCCTCAATGGCCTCAGGAAAAGAACCAGGAAGTAAGGCAAACTTTTACCAGTGAAAGAAGGGAACAGAGAAAAAGTTGACCCACTCTTTTCCCTTCCCTCTTTTCGATATTGTTCCAAGATGCAGTGCACTGCAATGCATTGTTCCAGAGACTTCCCAGATGATCTCTCGGGTGGGCAGGCAGCTGGTGCTCTCTCTAGAAGACTGCAGCTAGTTGGTGATACACTGCTTTCTATCTGCTCCCCCTCTCTCCCTGCCTCTTTTTCCCTGTGGTCTCATCTTATGTGCACATACAGCAATAAAATGTATGCAGAATTTAATGAGCAAAATATTTTTGTTACAATTCCTTTTTTAAGTGGAATCGTTACCGTTTCCGTTTGAAGGGCACCAGCTGACACGACAATGCTCTCCTAAAGTTGGCATCTTCAGGCCTACACCCTGAACAGGAGAGGTATGGTGCGCACTTGTGATAGAAGGCTTATGCATCCGGGCAACAGAAACACTCTTAGCACAGCTACAGGAAAATCATCTGCATATGCTGATTTTTAAATGAAGCTCAAAATCCAAGGCTCAGTAGGGCAGCCATAATTGGGAAAGTCAGGGAGAAGAACTCTCTGAAGGTAATTTGGTGATTGGTGATTGTGCTCCTTGGGGTGAACAATAACTGTAGAAAGTTCTTTCAAAATAGCCTTTGCTCTGTATTTGGGGAAATCAGATTGAGTAGGATTTGGGTGGAAACTGGAAACAGTACTTCTCTAAAGCTCTCTAAGCTAATCTGAGGTACTCTCAAGTTTCAGACACTATAGTCAGTACCCACACCTCCTTCCTAAAGACAAGGGAAAGAAGCAGATGAAATTCTGAGATAATCACACCTTACCACAGTCATTTTCTTGGTTTCATCTAAAAGAGAAAAGCAGTGAAGGGAAATTGCACTTCACATGTAAGTGTCCAAAACCCCCCTCCAAGGATTTTTACTGAAAACAAATTAGGCTTTCCAAGCAAATAAGTGAATGTAACTAATATTCAAGAAAAAAGAAATAACTAGTACTGAATGCTAATTGTCACCACACAACTTGATATTTTAGTCACATTTGACACAAATATAAATCCAGGCTGCAAATATTTTAACCTCTTATTTCTGTAGTTTTCTATTTTATAAACTGTAAGACTCCAAATCTCAACCTTTCTCCTCTGTCCATACATAAAGCTATTGGGCAAATCAGTGTTGCTTGAATTCTCATCTGTGAATGAGATGGTTTCCAAAGTATTTACTCTTCAGAGTCCTCGGGGAGATGCATCATGCATTGTCTGTTATGGCTACAGCTCAGTGGCAGAGATGGGATGGAGTGTACCTGTTTCATTGCACTTGGAGCCAGAATCTTCTCTATACATCATAAAAGCTTATTTTGTTAACTCTATTATATAGAGAAAATAATCAATAAGTCTACTGATATTTTGATATTTCTGAGGCTTGCTTTCTGGCCTTTGAGGCCATCACTTACTAAGAGTATTTGTATGTTGAAAATATCCTTATTACACTTCTTTCTCTCACTCCTTCCAGCAGTGTGCTAACACAAGCAACGATCAGCTTATCAAAACAGACTGTGCAACTTTTCCAACTCAGTGCTCAATGACGTGATAGTGACAGTCTGACCTCAGCCGTGGTGGGAATACTGACATTAGGGAGCTAGAGCCTTCCTTGTCCCTCGCCCCATCCCCGAGAGCTGCCTCTAAACTTAAGCGTTCCACAATCTCTTTCCTCTACAAAGTACCTCTTCTCCTACCTCAGCTATGGCACGACAATTTCCCAGTAATTATGTACTAGTCAGAGTTTTCCAGACAGACAGAACCAAGGGAAATATACAGATATAGATACGTAAAAGGGAACGTATTACGGGAATCAGCTTGCTCAACGATGGAGTCTGCAGTCTCGCAAGAAGCTGTCTGCAAGCTGGAGAACCCAGAAAGCAGAAGCGTGGCTCCGCCCAAGTTGGAAGGCCACAGAAAACCATGGCAGCTGACTTATCTTGGTCCTCCTCTTCTTTCTCCTTTTCTTCTCCTTGGTTTTTTAAAACAAGTTTTTCTCTTCTTTTTGTTTATTAGTGGTGCATATTAGTGCTACCAAATAATGAGATTCGTTTTGGTATACTGATACATGCATGCAGCATATTTTGATTAACTTAATTCCCATCACCTCCTCTTCCCTCCCCTCCCCTTCCTCTTCTCCAAATGTCTACCCTCTAATTTCCTGTCATCTCTCATTTACTTATTTCTTTGAAAATTTATTTTAGATTGGTTGTATAAGAAAAAACATGTGATATTTAAGTTTCTGACTGTCTTATTTCACTAAACATGGTGATTTCCAGTTCCACCCATTTTCCTCCAGATGATGTGCTGCTGTATGGCTGGAAAAAAAAAAAAAATATATATATATATATATATATATATATATATATATAATCTTCTTAATCTGTTCATCTGTTGATGGGCATCTAGGCTATTTCCAGCTTAGTCATTATGAATTATGTTTCTATAAACATGCATATGCATGTACCTCTGTAGTTTGTAGCTTTTCTTTTGGGAATATATCCGGGAGTGATATAGCTGGACTACATAGATACACCTTAAACAGTGTATCTATGTTTAGTTTTTTAAGAAACTTCCATGTTGATTTCCATGGTGGTTGTACTAGTTTCCTTCACATTAGCAGTGTACGGAGGTTCTTTTGCCCCGCATCCCTGGTAGCGTTCATTTCTTTTTGTGTTCTTGATGACAATTATTCTGACTGGTTTAAGATGGAATCTCAGTGTAATTTTGATTTGCCTTTCCCTGGTGGCTAAAGATGTTGAGAATTTTTCGTATTCTTATTGACCATTTCTATTTCTTCTTTTGAGAATTCTCTGTTCAATCCACTTGTCATTTTATTGATTAGGCTTTTTAAAATGTAAACTTTAAAAAATTCTTTAAATATCTAGATATTAATCCTCTATTAGAAGAGTAGCTAGCAAAGACTTTCTCCCATTTTGTAAGTTGTCTCTTTCCTTTGTTTGCTTGTTATTTCATTTATTGTACAGAAGCATTTTAATCAGAGGTAGTCCCCTATATTTATTCTTGTGCTAGTGTTAGGGACCTATTTAAGAAGTCAGCTGATGCCTATGGCTCCAAGTGCTTCCCCTTTATTTTCTTCAAGAACTTTAAAGTTTCTCAGTCTTATACCTGTCTTTGATTCAGACTTTAGTGCAGGGGAAGAAGTAAGGATCTCCTTTTAATTTTCTGCATGTGAAAATCCACTTAAAATCCAGCACCATTTGTTAAAGTGGCTGCCTTTTTTCCAGTGTATGCTGTTTGCCCTTTGTCAAAGATCAGATGGCTCTAGGTTTGGGGATTGCTTGGAGGTCTTTTGTTCTATTCTGTTAATTTACATGTTCATTTTTGTGCCAGTTCCATATTGTTTTGTTTCTATGGCTTTGTATTATAATTTGAAATTGATTATTGTGATGCCCCCAGTATTTTCCTTTTTGTTCAAGACTGCTTTGGCTGTTTTGGGGTCTGTTTTGGGGTCTTTTCTGCTTTCATGTGGATATCCTCTGCCTTATTGTTTATCCCAAGACCCACATGATTAGATGATGGCAGCTCACACTGCAGACAGATCTTCTCATACGCTATTCTCTTCTGAAAACATCATCACAGACACACCCAGAAATAATGCCTTGTCAGTCATCTAGGTGTCCCTCAGTCCTGTCAAGCTGGCATCTGAAATTAACCACCACAGGTTTTATGTTTACCTGTGACAATGGAACGGGAAAGAAAGGAAGAGAAAAAAATATATGTGTACACGTGATAGTTAAGATATTTATACAGCCAGTTTCTCCTAGTTCATTGAAAAGAAAGTTTTGTGTTAATACTGTTTGGACAAGATTTCATACCTATATCTTGTACTCTGAACAACTACTATGAAGATAACCATATGTAATGTATTAATTTTGTTATTCTCCTACTAGCCTGTTCTGAAACTCTATTTTATTGTTATTTTTCCCCTCTTTAAAATAAAAAAAAACCCACAAGTTATGTGTTTAAAATCACAAATGTAGAACACAAGCCTTTGGTAGGATTTAAATAGTCAAATCCCCATTCCCCCTAATAAAGAAATTCTGTTGTACCTTCTTTATCCATTTCTACAAGCCTTTAGGTGGTTCTAATGCCTGATAAAGTTTGAGAGCCAGCATAAAAGAATAAAGGATTAATAGTGATTAACATAATAAAACAAGTAAATTGAGGATATATGTTTCTTTAATATCCTTCAAATGGGTACATGGATAGAGATTAAACAGCAGGATTCTTTGTACAGTACATTTCTGCAGTATAAAGTATCTAAAAAATTGTATAAACTACTAAAACTACAAAAAGTGAGAGGTACTAATTATTGACATATTTGAACATAATTCTGATGGATATGATAACTGGGTGTATTGCTATTGATTTATAGGAAGATTCTACTTTGATTTATGTTTTTGTTTTATTACTACTGACCTTTGGGTGATTCTATTTTGTGAGAAAGTTTTTTGGAACACAGTACTACAATATTAGTCTCTAAATGAACACTTCTACTGGAGTTCATTTTCTGGCTAATTTGCATCCAAACGACTCTATCTGAAACACTGATAACAGGGCTAAAGATAGTTTAAAGGCCCACATCTGTGGAAGAAAGCCTATTAGAGTTTAGCTTTAAGAGTTGTATTATGCTAAAGGATCAAACTTCCTACGTAACAATTTTCCAATCTATGCATTTTAAAGGTACAAAACAAATTTCTAGGTTATTGCTCAAATAAATAAGATTAAATACATTTAGCAATAGTTAATAGGTGACAAATGCGTAAAGAATGGAGAAAGTTGAATACTTTGATGTTTCACAATTTTCCAGGTGTTTACACATAGTATTGTAATAATCTATTAGGTAAATACAGTAAGTCCCCAATTTATGAATGACTTGCTGTTCCAGGAGAATATTCATAAATCAGCTTCTTTTGTAATCTGACAAAGTGAGTCTTGTACAATACACTTCTGAATATTACACAGTACACCAAAGTTTACAATTCAAATGTTCATAAGTTACTTATTATACTATTCTCTACATTCTTTGATTAAAAAAAATAATGTTCAGAACTATTAAGTAACCCATCCTATCTCATACATATCAGCCTAACCTGGGTCTGTCTGACTGCAAGGTCCACGTTCTTGCCTCTATCATGTGTATATTGTCCTTCAGAAACAGTCATCCTATAAAGAAAATCTTTCCGTATGTTAGAAGTACAGTATGAGTTCACCCAAGCAAGGATCAGCTCGGATCTTGAAATAGAGTAAATTGGAAGGCAATTTCATGAAGTGTATAAAAACAGTCACTATAAATGATTCAGGTTTTTAAAAAATAGGCATTTCAGATTAGCTCTCTACATTTGGCTACATAATCTCGTCCAAAAATGAAGCAGTGCAGCTTGCCAAGATAATGATCGCAGTGGCACAATTAGTTTTGAGAATGCTGCTTAATGAACATAGCAAATATCCACAGCCACTGTTCTGGATTCCAGGTCTGCCTTGTTTCTTCTCAAGGAGCACCAGGATCAGAGTCACCATGTTCTTTTTGCACAGCCCGTGGGGACAGCACATGTGAAAGAGATACTCATTGGTCTACATGCTATGATACTACACTGCAACTTTTGCTTCTTTTTGAAATGTTCCTATGGCCACTTATTTTATAGAATAAAGCTTTACAATAAAACATAATACCAGTTACAGGTTTTATCAATTTCAGAAGAATATTAAACTCAACAAAGAGTCTAGCACATCTTAAAGATGTTCAGAAGTGATATTACTTGAATTGGTAGGCTAAAATCCACCAGAAATTTACCCTGCTTCACAGAATCCCCTGCTATAGTTAAAACACACATTAACCAAAAACCACTGTTTGAAAGTAACAAACAGGAAATAGCTGTACCTAAAGGGAATCTAGAATGTCCTCACAGTTAAACATGTTCAAAATACATACAGACAGCCTAAAGGCATATTATCTAAATTTTTACTTGAGCGCATCTCAGAGCTTGAACATTTTTGCAAATTGGATATTGTATGGTGTGTGTGTGTGTGTGTTTCAGTATCTACAATGTAGAGCATGCTCTCGTCATCGCCTTCCCACACTGAAAATAAATAGACCAGAAATGACAACCAAGTACAAAACAGAAAGATTGAAACAAGAACAGAGGTAAGGCAGTTACTGGAAGCTTCTGTAGCCAGAGCCCTCAGCTCTTTGCAGAACTTTCATTTCACATCCAAGCAACATGATATGAGGGCACCAACACCAAATGAAGCACATGTAAATGCATTTTATGGCTGGCTATTTAATCAAAATGTGCTTACCTCGAAGAGTCTTTAACAGAGATGATTAAAGAGGCTTTCCAAAAAGAAAAAAAAAGTCCAGTCATTTTACAAGTGAAGAAGTAGTAACTTTTATTAAGCTAACACTTGAGCAAGGAGGTTGTAATAAGTCCTCTGCACCTACACAGGCACTCTGCCAGTGCAGTAGACAGTAAAAACCAAACCCCAAGAAGGCCTTTATTTCTGGGAGCTGGCCAGGACTGGTGGCAGCAATTCTGGAATATTATGCTATAAATAACTTCAGGGACTCCGACAACACTGTATTTTTTCATAGGATCATTTTCAGCCTTTTTCTGGGATCTGTAGGACTTCTAGGACCTGTATGAGAGCTCTTGTGACATCTCCCAAATGCAGTGATGTCACCCACTGACATTTTTAGCTTACCACTTCTCTACATAGCACTGAAAAGGCTGAGTGGGGTGGCACATCTTGTAATTCCAGCACTTAAGGGGCTGAGGCAAAGAGATCACAAGTGTAAGGCCAGCCTACATAGTAAGACCCCATCTCAAAACTATGAATGAATGAATGAATGCACTGGAAGGCTGTAGGAGGAGCTGGGATTCCCCTGAAGCATCCCTTTGTATGGTAAATCCTAGTTGGGCATGGTGCTACTTGTCTGCTGTTTGGGGTTATTATGCAAGGTAAAACAACATATAATACAGTCACCCAAAGAACGACATACAAAAGAGTGCAGGAAATCTGTCTACACCTAAGGCCAAGGAATCCAGCTGAGGGCCTGCATCCTGCAACAATGTCCTACATGAGTACAACTGAATACCTAATCCAAATGGAGGCCCAGAGCCCCCAACAACATCTCATGCAGGCCTGTTCCACGGATTTGTGCTGGGAAGGTCCAAAGGTCAGTGGTAGAATCTAGGAACTCTGTGTCAGCAGGATGAAGGGTCTGTGCTAGCAGGCTGAGGGATCGCACTGGAGCTAGGAAGCGATGCACAGAGTAAGAACCAGAGCTCCCCCGAAGGGTAGCAGAGCCACCCTCAATGGCTAATCAACAAAAGTTATATCATGATCTCTTAATTCCTTAATGAGTTATCAAATTATGTCTTAAGCTGAGCCAGGAGACCTTGACCTACTTTTGTTCTATTGTTGTACTTTGAGAAATTATCATGCACTGAACTTGTTTTAAACTTTGTTTTTCCCTTTCCTCACTAACAAATTTTAAGAGGGTATGGGCTGGCTATAGAATTAGATGATGATCCCATTAACAAAATTCTCCTCAATAGGCTCTCACAGTTCATTAATCTCCAATAGTAATCCATTTAGGACATTGTTGAAATAGCCTGAGTCACTTAACGTGATGGTATAATGCTCCCCTGAGACTCACCCCATCTTAAATTCATCTAGAGGAAATCATTTCCCCTTGTCTTTAAGCTTCCCTCCTAATTTCTTCCACTTTCTACTGTATTGGAACATTCCATAAATCTCAGTTATCTGACACAGATAGTGATATTTCTTAGCATTATTTCAAAACATGGGACAAGAACTGCTAAATGTAATCCATAATGACAGGTCCCTAATACTTTTAAAAGTACCCTTTTGTACTCTGCTCACTTCTGTGGAGATTGACCTTTGTGGACTTTATCATGGGATTCCTGGCTCTTTAGCTTAGATGAGGATTTCAGGTAGGAGGTGGGGAGAAACTCATTTCCTTCCCTGTGAAGTTACCTTGGCCTGGCTGAGTCCTTCACGGCATGTCACTGTGGTCACAAGGTACTCGAACTGACTCATTTTCTCCCTGGGTTCTAGGAATCTATCCTTTCCTTCCTCCCTTGGTTGTGCTGAATGTTCAGCTGCTACTTGTGATGGGGAGCCGCACTGTTCCTGGAGATTCCCAGCCTATGGTTCTCTTTAAAGCTCTGAGAATCACCCGAGGGGCTTACTAAAGCAGACGCCGGTCCCACTCCCAGAGTTTGGCTCCATAGATCTCAGGTAGGGCTTGTGCTTTTGCACGTATACTAAGTTCTCAGGATGTGCTGACGATGCTGATCTGAGACTGCTTTTGAGAATCCCTGGTGTACACAGCCATTTCGTCTACAAGGAATATAGTCAAGTAGTGGAATCCACTCCCATATTTGTCAGTGGCTTCTTGAGAGAGGTAATTAACAGGCCTGCTTGTGTCAGTTAGGATCCCAACTGGAACCACGTGGCACATTTCAAATAGGATCAGTCTTTACAGCCAGTCGGTGACTGTGCAAACCCTACCAGTGCCAGGGTTTTGTACTAAAGACCTACGCACCCAGGTAAGAAATTGGATTCTGCTCATCTCCTTGTGGACAAGTTTGAAATGTCTGACACAAGCTCAAATTTCAAGGTTACCTGTGCTAAAAGGCGCAAGTATGCATCTTGGCTGTACACTCTGCAGTTCTGGGTTTCTCCCCAAAAGCAGTTGGTGTCTTTGCCTTTTTTATCAGGGAAACCTGTCTTACACAAAGTGTGACTTTCGTGAGTTTAAGTATCTAGGAAAGTTTCTGTGATGCAGCAGACTTTATTTAAGGAGGCCCACTTCCTCGCTGTGATCTATGACCCATTTTTATACTACCCTGCAATTCTCATTTCAACACATGTGCAGGGTGTTTTTTCCTTTCCATCTCTACATGAGGTAACATCTACTTCAAATCTTTGTTAGAAGGGTATTAAATTTTGGAGTGGGGAGGGAAGGAAGTTAAAAGGGATTTAAAGGAAAAATAAGAATCAAAGGAAAATAGAAATAGAGCTTTTGTTAATGGAGAGAGGAAGAGTGGAAGGAGGAGAGGGGAAGGGGACAAAAAAATAATTAAGATGTGTTATGCACATATACAAATCCCCCACAATGAATGTGATCTTTATGTACTGCAAACATGCTAAGAAAAAAATAAAAGAGTATTGAACTAACACATTTATGGTTGTTAGTTTACAGGTGATCTCTATGTGGCCTTGTCTAATTTTCCAACACTCCTCTTTCTTGTTACTTTTTGCCTTGATTTGGTATTAGATATTTTAATAGTAATATATTAGAAAAAACTTATTCAACGTATTTTAAATTTATATTAAAAGAAACTTATTCTACATATTTTAAATCAGAAATTCAAATGAATACAATAGATTAGGAAGCCATTTCTCATCTCAGGGTTAGAATGAGCCATCCTCCTTCCATGCACCAGTCTTCTCTTCAGTAATCACTAGCCTTTTAAAAATGAATGTCCAATATCTTATGTCTATTCCCCAGCGCAATACTGTTTAGCTTTCCAGATTCTGAGCAAATTTCCCACAATTTGCATTTCTTATTCTATGATACATTTTTAAGGAGAATTCATACTGTTATAGGCAATAATAGCATATCGTAAGTGTAAATTTCATAGTGTACAAGTGACATAATTTACATGCTTATTCTCCTATATTTTGCTATGAGTTTTCTCACAGAAATTCCTGGTACACAAGTTGTATAGTTCTTCCTTCATGTAATACACCGAGTATTAGGTTGCTAGATGATATTGTATGTCAAATTCCTGTGTACAATGTAATAACAAATGTTTTTCCAAAATAGTTGCACTAGTTTGCAATTCTACCAGTACTGTAGAAGTGTTCCTACTGATCCTGAAATGATCTAACATCTGCATTTTTGCCAACATTGTTTGAGTAAAAAAATGAAATTGATGCTTTAACTTTCATTTTTCTAATGACTAATGACACTAATCATTTCTCAAAAACTGCATTAGCTTCATAGAGTTGCCATAACACATTACCTAAACTGGGAAGCTTAAAACAACAAAACTTTATATTCTCACAGGTCTAGAGGCAAGGTGTCCAAAGTCAAGGAATTGGCAGGGTTGTACCTCCTCCGATGGCTTTCTAGAAGACTCTTTCCTTACCCCGTCCAACTCTCCAAACCTCGAGGCATTCTCAAGGCATTCTGTAGCCCAATCTTGGCCACTGCCTTCAGGTGGCCTTCTCCTGTGTCTCTCCTCTGAATGTTCCTTATGAGGACACTTGCCCCTGGATTTCAGGTTTACCTAGGTAGTACAGAATGATTCTTAATTTCATTATATCTGCAAAGATACCTTTTACAAACAGTCTCTCTGACCACTGATAGGTGCTTGGAATTAGGACATGGACATATATTTGGGAGCTACCATCCAACCCACTATCTGTATAATCACAATTCATATGCCCTCTTTTTGAACTATGGGTTCATAATTTCCCCCCAGTTTTCAACTGAATCTTTGAATTATAAGACTTCTTTATGCTGAAGACATAATTTTTAAAGTAAGATTTATTAAATTAGTGTTCTCCCAGCCTGCATATTTTCATTTTAATAGTATCTTTTGATAAACAGATGTTCATTTTTATGGAGCTGAATTTGTCAATCTCTTCTTTTATGTTTAGAACATTTTATGTCTTACATGGTGAATGCTTTTATAGGCCCAAATAAAAGCTTTTCTTATATTTTCTTCTAAATATTTTAGCAATTAGATTCTTAGCTTTGCCTTTTGTCATGGTTTGTGTCTCAATGTCCCCCTCAATGCCTCATGCAGTCATGGGGCAGGCTTCTAGAGTTTTTGATTCATCCATGGTCCAGTGCTCAGATTATGGGTGTGAGTGCTACGCCCACCTGGGGGTGGATGGCTTGCACACAATGTAGGGGAGGGAAAGAGGCTTGCTCTTGCTGCTCCTCCGTTTTTGCCCTTGCTGTTTTTGCTGTTTTCCACCTCCACAAACTGTTGCCCTCTGCCATGTGCTACCCTGCCCTGGAGCCAGCTGAGTACAGACCAAAACCTCCACAAACTGTGAACTAAATAAACCTTTCCTTTCTTAATTTTGGGTGTCAGGCATTTTGTTCCAGCAATGAGAGAAAAGTAACCAACACACCTTTTAATGAACCAAGAGAAAACTTTTTATATAGTCTGGGTAAAGGTGCAGTTTTCCTTTATCCCAGAGATAGGACTAGCCTGTTCCTCCTCCTTCTATCTTTGTCCTGTCAGCATCTGCAGCAGCTGCAGTTATCTTACAGTAATGTGATTGCAAGTTTGAGGATGAAAACTGTGATCTAACCTGACAAAAGGATTTAAGGGTATAGCCATATTTAAGTGACAATTAGATTTATTATAGAGCATAATTCAACATAGATCATTGAGAAATAATAAGAAAATGTAGATTAACCTACTTATTCTACTAATCTCATGAAATACATGATACTCTACAAGCCCCAATACACAGCTTTATATACAATGAAGTCTATCTTTAGGTGGGTTACATTATAATCACAAGTACATCGGTGCAATCCTTTCGAATTTTGTGTTGCATTCTTACCAAATGACATCACTGAGTAAAGTGATACCAAGAAACACCCAGGTTTTAACTCTGCCTCATGGTGGAAGAATCAGCAGTGGCCTGTGTGATTAAGGAAACCATTGGCACACTGGGTTCACTGCGTGTCTCTTAATCAATCATGCAAATGAAAGCGTTGTGTGAGGCAGTCAGTTGAATCCACAGTTTTATGTCTGACAAATTGCACATGTATACACAAAAAGAAACCTATTTGAGGTCCCAGAAAATGAAGTTTTACAAAGTTCATTGTTCTTTCTTTACACAAATAAGGAAATAATTGCTTAACTCAATCCATCATCTTAACTTAATCAATAACATGGGTCCTCTTTTAGGAAAATCACAACTGAAGAAGACATGCCCATGATTTTTATGCATTGTGTTCTCTGTGACTTAGTTTTGCAAGCATCAGTTTTGGTTCAGAAAGTCTCTAGATTTACACTGTCCAAAACAGCAACCATTAGTTACCTGTATTTAAATTTAAATGCATTCAAATTAAATAAAATAAAAAAATTTAGTTCCTGTCTTGGTTACTTTTCTCTCGTTGCTGAGACAAAATACCCAACACCCAAAATGAAGGAAGGAAAGGTTTATTTAGCTTACAGTTTGGGGAGGTTTCAGTCCATACTTGGCTGCTTCAGAGGCAGAGTGGCACATGGCAGAGGGCAAAACGTTTAGGGCAGCAGAGCACAGCAAAAACAACCAGCAAAACGGAGGAATGGCTGCAAGCAGCCTCTTTCCTTCCCCTACATTGTAAACAGCCTACCCCCACCGAGGGGGCGTGTCGCTCTCACACAATCTCCATGCCTTCCTTTTCCACAGGCTCAGGATGTGTACAAAGTAAGCACCCTGGCTTCCTGCTGAATCACTCAGTGAAACCTCCAGATTCCCCAAGCTGACACAATGTATCAACCATAACAGTTCCTCATTTTGCATGAGTCACATGTGAAGCCCTCAGTACCACTGCACAGAACAGCACAGATGGAACATTTCCATCACAATACAAAGTTCAGCACTGCCAGTGGGGTGCTAGGTATTTTCTTCTAGGCTTTTTACCTGGTTCTGACATTTATGCAGTCCTTTGTGGTTTGCTTCATATTTCCTATCCATGGTCTTAACAGTTTCTCCTGATGTTATTGATAGGAAGCCATGATTCTAACTTTTTTTTTTTTTTGGTGGTACCAAGGATGGTACCCAGGGCCCTCACACTGAGCAACATCCCCAGTTCTTTTGATGTCTCTTTGGAGATAAAGTTTCTCTACGTTGCTCAGACTGGCTCCATATTTAAGATTCCTGCTTCAGCCTCCCCAGGAGCTAGGATTAGTCACATGTCAGCTGCTAGATTTCTTTGTTGAGTAATAAACCCCCCTACAAAATTTAGCAGTTTAAAACAGCAAACAACCATTATTTTGCATAGTTTCCCTGAAAGTCAAGGCTATAGAAGCTTAGATGGGTGACCTGGCTCCGGATGCCTCCTTCGGTTGCAGTCAGAAAGTATCTGCTAGAATTCTGGTTGTCTGAAGGGACGACCGCCTGGAGGACCCCGTCTCCCTTCCTGTGTAGCTGGGGACCTTTAGCCTAGGCACACTTCCACATGCCTGTAATCCAACTACGTGGGGTCTGAGAGAGAGGGGTTACAAGTTCAAGGCCAGCTTGGGCAACTCATCGAGATCCTGTTTCAAAGTAAAACATAAAGAGGGGTGAGGCTATAACTCAATGATAGAACACCCCTGAAAAATACAATAAAAAGACTTCGGTTCTATACCACGTGGACTTCTGGCTTGCTTAAGAGCGAATAATGAAGGAGATAGTGAATGAGAGGGGGAGGGCGAGGGAGAAGAAGAGAGAATTTTTTTGTGACCAAACATCAGGAGTGACTTGCCATCACTTCTGGATTATTCTTTTATTACACAGCCTCTCATTGTTAAAATAGGGGAGGAAGCCACACAAAAGTGTAAGTACCAGGAAATGAGGATCACTGGAGTGAGTCTCAGCTTTAGGCTGATCTTATCTTAGTTAATCACATTCTCCCTTAAGATGTTAAGGACCTTGCCAACGCCACATAGCCAGGAAACATCAGTGGCAAAACATGTAACGCCTGCTTCCCACAGTTCTCTCTTTACCTATCTACAAACCAGTGACACGGTCTCACAATGTCAACTGGCAAATATGACAGCTAATAAGTGGTAGAAGCTTGATTAGTAGCAAATGTTCCTTTGCTTTGCTTTGCTTTTTAAGGAAAGATTATAGGAGCAGGAAGACTAGAACAAACTCGTCTCTCCCAACTCCAGCCAAGCCCCTCCAGGCGCTCTAGCTCTTACCCTTTGGGGTCTGTCCTCATCACACCTGCATTTCCCAGCAACACCAAGAATAGTGCTGTTTCTTCAGCCAGAATCGGTCACCTCCAAATACCCAATCAGAGTTCCTTATTTTTCTCCATTTCCTAGGTCATAGCTGATGGCTTGGCGTGCCTTCAGTGAGGATCTTGTGGGTGAGTAGAGCTATAACCACCTCACTTCTGATGTCCACGCTTGCAATTTTCTACCCGCTTCCCCAACGCTACTTCTTGGTTGTTAAGTGTGAGGGCCACTCTCTCCTCTCTTCTGTAAAACCTTCGCTGTAGCCCATACAGCTACCTCAGCATTTCATTTTCCTGGACGAGGTCTGGCTCATTTCCAGTTGATCAGCTTATACTGTAGTAATTATTGGCTATCCGGGTTTGTGTAACACTCGTGTAAATTCCAAATTACTTCTGAGAGTTCCTAAAAAATATTGGAAAACAGGCTAGAAAGTGCCTAGGTAGATGAAAGGAAAGAAAGTAGGAGTGGAGAAAAATCTGTTGGTTAAATAAATGAAATGTTGTGTTTCTATTTTTGTCTTCCATTATGGTAGAAATAGAGGCAGTTGGTAATACCAAATCATTTTGTTTCTAAAAACTCCTTCCCCATTGTTATGGACTGAATCCTGTTCTTTTCTACCCTCCAACTCGTAAATTGAAACCTTAACCTCCAACATAATTGTGGAGATAGGGCCTACAGGAGGTTCTTAAAATTAAATGCAGGGTGAGCCGGGCGGTCCGCTGTGAGCATATGTGCTTTCCCACCTCCAACCATGGCAGTTTGTATACACCCCTGTATGTCATAGTATAGTCTGAGGCAGCTATATCTCTTCCCAAGGTGAGAGTCCAAGGATATAGATAAACCCAGGAGTACAGTTATTATCACAGGGAAGATAACTGATTGAGTGGTAGGGCAACGGAGATG
>PVLD010013655.1:0-55217 GCA_004027595.1 Dinomys branickii | reverse complement strand
GACTTTCCCACGTCTCGCCCCGGCAGCCTGGTCCGCCCTACCACATCTCCCCCGGCATCTCAGAGAAATACGCCCAGTTTAAACTTCCCAGCCGAGGTTCCGGCATTCACGCTCACCAAGTCTGTCTCGAGCTGGTGGTGTTTATTAAGGAGGTTCGCTCCCTTGCTGCTCACCCGGTCGCCATCTTCCTGAATTCCTGAGGTAAGTTTGAGTTGTGGGAGAGTAGTAAAGTCGCAGAGTCCCGGTTCTGGGCCGACAACCTCCGACCAGCGCACTCAGGCAACTTCTTCCTATTTGTTTTAAAATCACTTCTATTGAGGTATGGTTTATATGTAATGCATCCTCTTTAAGTGTATAATTTGATGAATTTTAGCAAATGCAGACATCCGTTTCATCATCACTGTAATCAAACACCTAGAACACGTCCATCACTGAAGTACCCTGTTCTACTCTTTTGGTGTCAGCCTCCGTCCTTTATTTTGGCAGCTTTCTGTCGCTTTTGTTTTTTTTTCTTTTTTCCAGTTCATTTTAGCTAATATGTAAAGTGTTTTATAATTAAGGCTGATTGATCTAGTTAAATTCATACCTGAACTTAGAGAATTTGAAACGCCTTGTTATCACTATACAGGTTTTAGAAAATTGTATCAGTTATTTTTACCTTATGTGATGTTATGTTCTAAACAGTGGACTTAATGTGAATGTTTTTGTCATTCTAGATTACTTGTATGTTAGAAACTAAGGATTTTGTGTAAATGAAGTCATACGGCATATATATGTCTTCTATAGCTTTTTTCCCTCAGAGTGATGTTTTTGAGGTTCGTTGATGTTGTTGTATATATAATTTCTTACTTTTTAACTGCTTAATGCTACCCCAGTGCATTATGTAACCATTAGTCTATATTTCTGTTGATTCAAGGATGAACACTGTTCTCTCAATACTTTTACTAACTAGTCAGTGGTCCTTTGGGGCCTAAAATAAATATAGGGCAGACAAACCAGTTCCAGTTACAGGATATTAGAATATTTTATTACTTCATTATGTCAGAGGCCTCTTGGGGTGGGTAACGTATATCTCAAGCCTGCCTCAAACAAGTAAACTTTGCCTAAAGTTTGTATTGTTTACATTCTGGTCAAACACTGTATTATCTGTTCCAGCTTCCTCTTAATTGATGCTTTCTGTACCATGCTAACTTGTAGTTTTTACATTGTGCCATGACAGCTCATTCCTTAATGAGCAGACTCATTATTTCTTTCGTTTTTTTCTGAGGTTTTGTTATCTTGATCTTGTTCCCAAATGCTTGTGCTTCAACTGGAACCTGGGCTGTGATGAAATTTCTGTGAGAATAATAAAGATAAAGCAGCACATTTTTTGTAAAGCTGATGTTTAATATTTGAAATTACCCCCACTGTTTTTTTTAAATGTTAAAATGGCTTCTGAGGGCTGGGGATAGAGCTCAGCAGCACAGCACCTGCCTGGCAAGAGCAAGGTCGTGAGTTCGATTCCTGGTACCAAAAAAAAAGGCTTCTGAAATAAATATATTAATAAAATAGTAGTTTGAAAACATATTTAGTTGTCCTTAGCAAAATAAAACATTGGCAACCCTCTGGGTCCTCAAACTTTTAAGAAAAGTTTACTTAAAAATTTAAAAAGTACAATATATTAGATACAAAATATATTTTATGAAAAACTTCACAAGTTCAGAAATCTTAAAGGTAGGGGAAATTCTTTAGGAAAACAGTTCTTGCATTTAAGAAAGTGAAGCTTTTACTGGGGAGAAGATTACACAGAAAGGCAAAACCAAAAGGCAGTGTGTGGTTATCAGATTAGTATTATAGAGACTGGAAAGATATTTCCAGAAAACTAGGCTTCAAGGTGACGCTGACACTGTTGGTTTGTGGGACACACTTTGAGTAAAGGTTTTGATTTCTTTCCTTTTCTCTTTGTCTTTTTAAGACAGGGCTTCACTATGCAGTTCAGGGTGGCCTTGAATTCACTTTGTAGCCCAGGCTGGCCTCAAACTTGCAGCAATCCTCCTGCCTCAGCCTTCTGAGTGCTGGGATTACAGGCGTGAAAGGTTTTGATTTTTAAGCTTTGAGTAGTAATCAGTTTTTGTAACCCTCTTTTTCCTATAGCAGGTTATTTTCCTCACCTTTGGCCTTGATAACATCCTAATAGAGTCTCCTAAACGGTGGTACATGTTAGAATCACTTGGGAAGATTTAAAAATTCTTCAGGTTCAGGTCACGCCCCAGCCTAGGTATATCACAGTATCTGGAGATCAGTATTTTATGGTTTGCAGTGGTTTCTGAGCAATTGCAATGGCATATTCTGTCGTGATTTAGGCATATAGCACTTACGAGGTAAACAGTATTGATCAGTATTAATTTGTGTGTGTGTGTGTGTGTGTGTGTGTGTGTGTGTGTGTGTGTGTGTAACAGGACTGGCAAAACCATCAGAGCTTACACCACTGATTCTGGAACCAAAGAGCCTCCTGGAAGTAGTTGATCAGTTGAAACGTTCACCTTCAGGACTGGACTCTGTGTTACAAAAAACCGTACCATGGGGAGTAGCGTTTCATCATGCAGGTACTCTATATTATAATCTGTTATTAAGAAGCCCTCTCAAACATTCACAGTTTCTTCATTTTTATATTTATGTGTTTATTTCCTGTTAACTGTTCTTCATACTTTTAGATTTCATTTAAGAAACTGTCTTGTTTAACAAGAGTAAAACAAACAAGTTCACTTATCTGTGTAGCATGTAGATATTAGGTAAAGGCTTTTATGAACTGTTGGGGAAGGAGATTCTAAAATTGTTACCTTTCTGTGTTTTGTTTTCTTAAAATTTAGGTTACAATGGTACTTGCTACTCTATGTTATATTGGGTGTCTCCTTTTATTACAAGGAGTATTATGATATTCTCACAGATAGTTCAAAACCAAATTTATTTTAAAAATTGTTATGTTGCACTTGGGGAGAGCTAAAGTATTTAAAAATCAAACGGATGGATTGTCAAAATGGCAAAATTTTTAACGGTCACTGAATTAACTTTTTTGGGGAAGTTTTCTGTTCATGATCATATGTATTTAGGATATAGTGAAGAAGATTTAGTTTCTAAGGTTAGAAATTTAATCCTTTTAAAGTATTTTAAATTTTTATTGCTTCATATAAGTGATCTATATCATGATAAAAATTTAAAATAAATTTTATGCACACAAAAGAATGGAGTTGACAAACTGGAATGCCAGTCAAATATAGTCCACCATCTGTTTCTGTAAACAAAGTTTTATTGGAACACAGTTGTAACCGTTTGTTCTGTGGCTGCTTTATGTGACTTCTTTGTTTATAGTTAAGCAATAGCTTAGAAAAAACGTTAGAGGCTTGTAGCAGACTCTCAGATCTACTTGTGAGTGGTCAAGTATAATATGTTCATTATATGTTAATGCATGTTTTTGGAATATCTTTTATAGGTCTTACTTTTGAAGAGCGGGATATCATAGAGGGAGCCTTCCGTCAAGGTCTCATTCGGGTTCTTGCAGCAACTTCTACACTTTCTTCTGGGGTGAATTTACCTGCTCGTCGTGTGATTATTCGGACTCCTATTTTCAGTGGCCACACTCTCGACATTCTCACTTACAAGCAGATGGTTGGTCGAGCTGGCAGGAAAGGAGCAGACACAATGGGTGAGTTTGAACTTGTAGTAGTGTCGCTGAAGAGCAGTGTCAGTGTATTTGAAATTTCACCAGTACCTGACAATTTGTTTTCCACTGTGCTCTGTGTCACTATGAGCAGTGTACTGATGTCATCGTTTTGGACTCAATAGTTATGGGGAGTGTAAATTACAATTTTCATACTTTTTTTTGTTTGGGTTTTCTTGAAGCAGGGTCTCACCATGTAGTGCAGGCTGGCCTTGAATTTGCTTATGCATCCCAGAACTCATGGCAATCCTCTTGCCTTAGCTTCCCAAAAGCTGGTCATACATTGTTAACTGTTGGTTTTCTACTAGTGTAGAATTAAAATTTTCTTTTGTATTCTAGGCAATGAAATGATTCAGTGTTTATAAATGAAGGTGATTTACTACATTCACTGGGAGATGATCTTTAATTTCTAAGTATAGTCTACTCTTTAGCACTATTTGATTCTCATGCATATTAGTTCTGTTTAGGCAACTGGTTTCAAAGGCCAAACTGGGATGCTAACAGCTTCTCACACTTGGGGGCAAGAATTTCATCACATGCTATCTTTTTTCACTCCAAATTGGTGCTGGCTTTGAAAATAAACTTTCCAATTTCTTACTGTGTACCAGCAAATAATAATAATAATATTACCAGTAATCCAAACAAAAGTTTTGACTTAAGAATCAAGAGGTTTGTTTGATTAATTTTAGCTTCTTTTTTTTTCTATCTTTATTCCTTTAATTACTTTTTCTTTTCTAATTGTTTCCAGAACCATACTGAACAGAGTGGTGAAAGTGAACATTCTTGTTCCTGATTTCAGAGTGACAGCTTTCAGTTTTTGACAATTTAATATGGTATTGGCTGTTTGTTTGTTGTAGATGGCTTTTATCCGATTGCAATAAAGACCTTCTATTCTAGTTTTCTGTAGGTTTTTTTTTTTTTATCATAAATGGGTGTTGGACTTTATGAAATGCTTTCTTTCTGCGTTTGTTGAGATGATCATGTGGTTTTGTCCTTGGTTCTATTAATGTGGGTTATTACACTTATTAATTTGTGTATGGTGAACCATCCCTACATCCCTGGGATGAAGCCTACCTTGTGATGCTGTATAATCTTCTGGATGATTTACTGCATTTTCTTTGCACGGATCTTACTGAAGATTTTTGCATCTGTACTCATTAGGGAGGTTGGCCTGTAGTTCTCTTTTTTGGTTGGATCCTTCTCTGATTTTGTCATCAGGGTAATGATTGCTTCCAGCTAAGAGTTTGGGAGTTTTGCTTCCCTTTCAGTTTCTTTAGAGTTTGAGAAGTTGCAGCATTAGGTCTTCTCTAAATTTCTGTAGAATTCAGCAGCAAATCCATCAAAATCTGAGCTTTTCTTTATTGGTAGTTCTAAATTCTTGAATTTCATTGGCTGATATTGGGTTATTTAGAATATTTATATCTTGTTGATTTCTGCCTTGGTAATTCATATATACCAAGGACTCTCCATTTCTTTTGCATTTTTCATTTTATTAGCATAGAGATTCTCAAAGTAGGTATTGAGTATCTTCTGGATTTCTACAGGATCCATTGTGATTCATTCCTTTTTTTTTTTTTTTACCAGGAATTGAACTCAGGACCTTGCACTTGCCAGGCAGGTGCTTATGCCACTGAGCTATATCCCTGGCAAGTGATTCATTCATAATTGCATGGATTTGAGTCTTTTATTCTCTTGTATTGATAATGTTGGCTGAGGATTTATCTATTTTATTTAATCTCATAGCAAAACAACTCTTTGGTTCATTGATTCTTTGTATTCTTAGTCTCAATAACATCACTTGCTCTTCTTTTTCTAGTAGCTTGAGTTTCTGCATTAGGCTATTTATTTAAGCTCACTCTGTGTTTCTGATGTGGGAATTTACTGCTATAAATTTCTCTTGTAGGACTATTTCTATTACATCCCATAAGTTCTGGTGTGTTGTATTGGCATTATCATTTAATTGTAGAAATGGTCTAATTTCTTCTTTAATTTCATTTGTGACCTATTGGTTTTCTTTCTTTTCTTTTTTTGGCTTGATATTCACTAAGCTACTCTTGCATTTTTCCTGGGTTCTCACTGCATGAAATATTTTCCATCCATTGATTTTTAATTGGTGAATTTCTTTTTTAATTAAATATGTTTCTTATATACCACATATTGTTAGGTTTTATTTCTTGGTACTTTATGCATACGTGTGTCTTTTGATTGAGGATATCAGGCTGTTCACATTGAGGATTATTATTGAAAGTATTGACTTTTTTGTGTCAGTGCATTATTTTCCTATTACTGAGTTCCTTTCCTCCTCTTTTGCTGAGCTGCTCTCTCTGCCAGGTGTATTTATATTATATGACTTATTGGCACTTTTCATTTTATTATCTCTTTCAAGGATATGTTTGAGGGTTTTTGTAATGCTGGTTTTGTAGTCATGAATTTCTTGGGTGTGTTCCTGATTATGAAAATATGTTTCTCTTGAAGGAAGGCTTTGCAGTATATATAAGTCTGGGTTGGAAATTGTTATCTTTTAAAGTTTGACATAGTTTACTCCAAGCCCTCCTAGTCTTTAAGTTTTGTGTTAATAAGTCTCCTGCAATTCTGATGGGTTTACCATTAAGTATGATTTGTTGTTTTTCTCTAACAGCTTCTAATACTTTGTCCCTTTGGTGGACTGTGGTACTTTGATTTTGATGTGGCCAGGGTAGGTTCTCTTCTGGTCATTGCTGTATGAGATTAAATCTTTCTCATCTGTCTATTTGTTTATTCCTTTCTCTATATCTGGAAAGTTTTCTGGTGTTATTTCTGTAAACACTTTTTATGCTATTTGTGTTATCTTCAGATTTTTCACTTACTCCAATTAATCTTAGTCTTCGTTGTGTCTTCTAGAAGCTGATGGATTCATTTTTCTTGTTCTCTTATTATTTTCAAGGTATAGTTGAGTAATTAGTTTTAGAGGTATCCCTGTCTTTTAATTTTGAGATTATGTTCTCATATTGGCCTCTTCTGTTTTTCATACTTTCAATATAATTTTTAATCTCTTGGATTTCTGATTGAAACCTTTCCGTGGACCCTAATTCTTTGCTACAATGGTCATTCATATTTTGTATGACCATCTAGGTTTTCATTAGTGTTTCCTGAATGCTCCCTGATCTTTTATTTATTGGTTTCATTATTTGTTTGGTTATGTCTTCTGTGATCCCTTTAGTTTTTGGTCTTTATGAGACAAGTATTTGCTATGCAGTTCAGGCTGGCCTTGAGCTCACTTCTGTAGCCTTGGCTGGTCTGGAACTTGCAACGATCCACCTGCCTCTGCCTTCCCAGTGCTGGGATTACAGGTGTGAGCCACCACAGCTGGCTTTTCTGTGATCCCTCTGAGCACCTCTTTGGTGTGTTTTTTAAATCTCCTTTGTTATCCTTTCAAGTAATTCAGCTCTCTGGCTTTTAGCATTTTCCTCTTTAATGCCCACAGGATGGGCTTTGGGGTCGTTGGGAGTTTGGGGAGGCATCTTGTTGCCTTGCCTTCTCATATTTCTGTTGTTTTTTGTGTGTCTGTTTTGTGGTGAGGTTTGTGGGCCCTACAGTGTGAAGATTTTCTTGCTAGTATAGCGATAGCTTATATAGTCTAGTGATGTACTTTAGGGGTGACTACCTTTTGTCCTTTGCCTGTGCCCCAGGATCTGCTCCCCCTTTAATTTGGGAGGGGAAGGTGCCATACATTTTCCACAACTTTCAGTTCTCTGGGAATGGACTGCAATACTGTTAATGTCACAAAGGTAATTTGGGTGTTGGTATATGGAAAAAACCCGTTAGTAGCAACAATTATGTGGCCCGGCCATATACATAGAGTAAATGAGATATAGTAGTATTATCTGAGACAAATGAATATTGACATGCCTTAAGAACCAATAATGTACTTCCCTTAACCACAGGAAAGAAATCTACAATTGTAGTGTAAGCACTAAGACAACCCAAATGTTGACATATAGTTAATGTGTATTAAATGTGACAACTATACCTCCACTAACAGTAGCATGGAATTCAGTGGTAATTAGAGTTGACTATCTGAAGATTGATAGAGCTTTATGGTCATATTATTGAAGATATGGGGGTTGGGAACTAGAGAATGCAAGATGGAAATTTGAAAACTTAGACTATATGAGTTGAGGGAGAGAAGTGAGTCAAAGAATTCTGTTAGAGAGTGGGAAGATAGGTATAGAATTAGATAAAGCTGACAGAAAAAATCAATAAGAAATAGGAGAGAAAAGAAAAAAGTGAGACAAAATGAAATAAAGTAGTTAATAAAAGTAAGAAAAGAGCCGACCATGGTGGCACACACCTGTAATCCCACTGCTTGGGAGGCTGAGGTAGGAGGATCATTGTGAGTTTAAAGCCATTCTGGGCTACAAAGTGAGTTCAAGGCCAGCCTGAACTGAATAGCAAGACCCTGTCCCAAAAAGCCAAAAAATAAGTAAGAAAAAATTAGGAGCAAGAAGAAAGGAAAAAGTGGGGAGATACAAAGAAGTAAGAAAAAGGAAAAAAAGAATTAAAGAACAGAAAAGAAAGAAGGACAGAGGAAAATTTCCCAGAACTGCAATAAACCAGTGAAAAAGAAAAAGGCAAGGAAAAAAGAAAGTCCAAAAAAATTTCTTGGTTGTAGCTTGTTTTGTTTTGCTTTGTTTTTCCTGTTTTTGAGACAGGGTTTCTTTGTAGTTTAGGCTGGCCTTGAACTCACTATGTAGCTTAGGCTGCCTCAAACTCCTCGTGATCCTCCTGGGTCAGCCTCCCAAGTATTGAGATTATAGGTGTGTGGCACCATGCCTGGCCTTTCTGTGTCTTTGAATGAGTGGTTTCCTTCTGGGATCTCAGTTTTAGAGTCTAGAAATTCTCAATTTTCTCCACCTACCCTGAAGGCCTATGGGTTTTAGGCCTGTGAGTTTTCAAAGCGCCTCCCCTGTTCCTGAAGCCCCTGTATTTACCCAGGCTGTAGCAGTGTCTAAGTTGAGATGTGTCTCCACTTATGCCAGTAGGTAAAGAAGATAGTCCAACCCGAGGTCCACATTGGATACAGGCAGTGGGGTGGGGGCTCAAGTTCTCCGTGCCAACATTTCCAAACCCAGAGCAACTAAAGCGGGGCCTGGCTTTTGCTGTGGGGGTGGAGTTGATTATCTTTTTATTACTGTGACCAAATGCCTGAGAAAAACAACTTAAAGTGGAACGATTTCTTTGGGCTCCTGGGTTCAGAGGTTGGCCGCCCCACTGCTGTTAGGCCTGTGTTAGGGCAGAAACACCGAGGCAGCAGTGTGTGGCTGAGGAAAGCTGCTTACCTCATGGTAGGCCGGAAGCAGAGAGAAAGGGACAGAGCCAGAGGTGAGAGGGCTGGCCACCGGGCCCACCCTTCACAGGCCAGGGAGCTACTTCTTCAACTGGGCCCTTCCTTCTTTTCTCCTGTCTTTTTGAGACAGGGTGTCACTATTCAGTTCAGGCTGGCCTCGAACTCACAACAGTTTTCCTGCCTCAGCCTCCCAAGTGCTGGGATTACAAGCGTGCACCACCACACCCATCCCTGTGTGTGTGTGTGTGTGTGTGTGTGTGTGTGTGTGTGTATGTGTGTGTGTGCATTTACTTACTTACTTGCTTATTTATTTGTTTGTTTGTACTGGGAAGGCAGCTCAGGCCCTTGCACTTGCCAGGCAGGCGGTTCTGCCGCTGAGCTGTATCTCTGGCCCTCCTACCTCCTAACAATCCATTCAGCTATGAACTCACCAACAAATGAGTGGGATTAATCCATTGATGGAGTTAGTTCTGTAATGATCAAATCCCTTCTCTAGGCCCCACCTCCAAACACTGCTGCATTGAGGATCAAGTCCTGAATATATGAGCAAGAGCCTTTGGGGGGTACTTCATATTTAAACCATGGCAGTTAGTAAATGTTACCATGTGATTTTCTACTTTAGGTGTCTGAAAGTTTTAAATTTTATTTTGTCAATACATGTTATTAGTAATTTGTTTTGCATTTTTAAAGTTTTCAGAGTACATTTTTATTAATTACCTGGCCTAATAATAATACTTAATTCTGTAGAAGAAGGAGAGAAACTTTCCCTCTATCTTCTTATTTTCTACAGCTGGAATCTGCTAAATAAATGGATCTAGTTAAACAGGATAAAAAACATATAAATGTTATTGGACAGTAATATAATTTTTATATGTATGGAAGTCTTCATAAAAAAGTGAAGACTCAAAAAAGTTGTTAGACTCATATACTATTTTAACAAATGTCAGTAAGTTATAGAGAAATGATAAGATAAAGGAAAAGTGTTGGATCTTTTAGGGTTAATAAATCCTGCGAAATAATGGGCGAAATAATGGGAGGGAAAAGCGGCATCAGGGGAAATCTATGGTCTGCTTTTAGGTAGATGGCGGAGAGGATAGAGAGTTCTCTCGGTTGCTTTCTAATTACCTTTAGCTCAAATTAGTATTTATACAAAGTAGTGTATTTTGAGGTAGCATATCCTGATTTATTTCTATCCACAGTTCAAAAAATAAAAGCATTAGACACAATTCTGTGACCATCATCATTGTATCATAACTATCACGTTAGCTCTTTTTAAAGTAGTAAGACAACTTAAATTCTCTTTAGCAGGTTCTTACGGAAACGTGTTGGAGTTTTGAAAATGTGTGGTTTTGGTTCTAGGTGAGAGTATCTTAATTTGTAAGAACTCTGAAAAATCGAAAGGCATAGCTCTACTTCAGGGATCCTTAAAACCTGTTTGCAGCTGTCTGCAGAGACAGGATGGAGAGGAAGTAACTGCCAGTATGATTCGAGCTATTCTGGAGGTAAGAGCTCAACAAATCTTCATGTACATTTTTTACAGCTACATAAAATTAGTAGAACTTTAGTATGTGTTTTTTAAAATAAGATTATAGTCATGACCTTTGCAAGTCTGAGTCTATTCATATGAATATATGAACGTGCAGTTATTATCGAGAATTTAATACAGCTAGTGCTATAAACAGTCTATTTCAAAACAATAGTTAAAAAACAAATGCCACATGATTCTTTTAAAAAGTTTTTATATATTCTTCTTTAAAATTTAAAACAAGATGACAAAATGGGGCCAGTTTCTCCAGCCCTATAATACCTCTTGAGATTACAACAACACAGAAAAATGTAAAGTGATGAAACAAAACTTTCTACTTAGAGTCCTCAAAGATAACCTCATTAAGGAATTTTAAGTGTTCATTCAGAAAAAGGCTTTTACGTATTAGCAGGCTTTGGTTTCATTTCAGTGCTAGTGGTAGTGATACTGGTACTTCTACCCATACTTTTCCCCTTTTATCAATTTGGAAAAAAAAGAAAATATTTGATAATATTAGTTGAGGAAGAGTGTTAAGTAGTCACTTTCATACACTGCTGAAGCTCTTTTAGGGCAACTTTATTGTATCTACTAAAATAAAAAAAATGTACCTACTTCTTTGTCTAGCAGTTTCACATCTAGGAATTTTGCCCAGGAATATATTTGAAATAAAATCAAATTAAATGTATAAGAATGTTTATTAAACCCTTTTTAATAATAAAAATGATTAGGAAAAATCCAAATACCATTAATATTAAATAAAGTTTGGCAAAACCATGCTTTGTGATCATTACAAAGAACAAGATAGGTCTATTTACTTTTTGCCTTATTAGTATATATGGTATTAAGATATGTAGAATGATCCATAATAATGTGGGGAATTTATACCTACATACTGGGTCTTGATCCTTTTTTACTTCCCTCTCCCATTTATGTGTCCAGTGTATGTTAAGTGAAAGAAGGCAGAGGCAATTCAGTACACATAATAAGACAATTGTAGGAAAATATCATCTACAAAATGCAACCAACTTCATATATTCTCTCTTCTTCTGGATGGAAAGTGTTCAGTAGTAGCATTCTTAATCATCCATATATTTTAGAGGAAGGGTAAGAAGGATTAATTAGGTTCATGGCCATGGACCCTCACTACTTCCTTTATATATGTTGATAGTTCTAAAATTTCAGATGGATAATGATTCATTTATGTTTTGTAAGGAAGTATTGTATCTACATTTTTGTTGTTGGCTTTAAGATGGGCTCGTATGTAGTCCAGGCTGGTCTTGAACCCACTGTATTCAGCCCAGGTTGACTTGAACCAGCAGTGTTCCTCCTCCTTCAGCCTCCCAAGAGCTGAGATGGCAGGTGTGCACCACCATGCCTAGCTTGTATCTATTTTTAAGGAAAGTTTTTCATATTTCCAGCATCTGTTCTCTACAATTTGTAACAAGTGATTATGGAAGAGTTACTAAAGAGTCTGTATGTAAATTTTTTGGAATATTTTAATATTTATCATGAAGACCTGAGAGTCTTATAAAAAAAGTTGCAGAACTGGGCATGGCGGTTCGCCTTTTAATCTCTATAATCTGGAAGACTGAATTAGGAAGATTGCAAGTTTGTGCTAAGCCTGGGCCACTTAGCAAGACATTGTCTCCAAATAAATACTGAAAACAAAGGGCTAGCTGGGGATGTAGCTCAGTGCAAAGGCCCTGGGTTCAATCCCCTGTACTGCAAGAAAAAAAAAGGTACAGAAATTTTCAAACATTTTCTATCAGATCATAGTTGGTGGAGTGGCAAGTACATCACACGACATGCAGATCTATGCATCTTGCACATTTTTGGCTGCAAGTATGAAAGAAGAGCAGCAGAGAATTCAGAAAAACCAAGGCTCTGTCCAACTTGGAGCAATTGAAGCCTGTGTGAGGTGGCTACTGGAAAATGAATTTATTCAGATTACAGAAGCTGGCAGTGGGACAGAAGGTAAATGTAGATTTTTGGTTGCAATTTACTCTTTCTTCTTTCACTCAACTTTTTTCAGATGACTCATAAACTTCACATATTGGATAAGAATCTGTAAAATTTGTCAGAGCTGAGGTTAATTATGGGGTACAGAAAGACTATATTTTATTTTTATTTTTAATATTTGCTATTTCCCCACCCTAAACAGGAAATGTGTATCATCCAACACATCTTGGTACAGCTACTCTTTCTTCTTCACTTTCTCCAACTGACACCTTAGATGTTTTTGCTGACCTCCAAAGAGCGATGAAGGGCTTTGTCTTAGAGAATGACCTTCATATTGTCTATCTGGTAAGTTCCTTTAACCACTATGTTTGTGAAATAAGGAGAAGAAATAGAAACAGACTCTTGACCATCAAAGATTCCTGAGGCAATGTCTTGCCTGTTTAGCTTGACCTGATGACTAGTAGTGGGAGCGGAGAAGCAAGAAGAGATGAACTAACCATTCTAGCGACCTTTTGCTCTACTGCATTTTCTCCAGCCTCCTTTCTCAAAGTATTTTGAGGCAGTTTGTAAGCGTATTTATTTATTTTACAACATATACAAGAATAGGAAAGGATAGTAATATCAGGAAATTAAGGATAAATCATAATGTAAAACTCATGCAAAGGCTAAACAGAGATACTAATAGGTTTCATTCGGTTGCTTTTGCCAACTTCAGTTCTGAATTTCCCAGTAACTAAAGCAAGGAGAGACACTTGTCTTGCTTCAGTATTTGTAAGTTATTTTCTTGGTTGATTTGTGGATTCTTCCATTTTGTCTTCTTTATCAGTTGGGACTGCAGACCAGATCTTTAACATTTTATCCCAGGAGCCACTGCAAAATTTAGTTCCAGAGCTATCAGCTGCTGTAGGACCCGCACTTCCAGCGTAGCCACTACAGCGATGTAGAGCTTTTCCTTTATTTCTCTCTACCCCCATTTCCATAGGAGAATAGTCTGATCCACAGAGGCATTCAATAGTAAGCAAGACAAACTGTCTTTTTCACCCAGGCCACATCTTTTACAACGTCTCTATGTCCCACAGTTTTCATTATTGATGTTCCTTCCAAGAAAGAAACAAAACAGAGCAGTTAGGGCTAGCAAGGACTCCCAGGGTGACCCTCTCTGGCCACACAGAAGCACTTTCCTCAGTACTGTGGTCAGATCCTGAAGAAATCTGCAGTGCATCTTGGGACCGCACAATTAAGAGTGTGGGATGTTGAGTCTGGCAGTCTTAAGTCAACTTTGACAGGTAATAAAGAGTTTAATTGTATTTCCTTTTCTCCACTCTTTAAATGTTTAGCACATGGCAGCAGAGATAGGCATATTAGACTTGGGATCCCCAAACTAAAGATGGTTCTTTGGGGTCACTGTCTCTAACCTCACATACAGGCTGGGTTACATCAGTCAAGTGGTCTCCAACACATGAACAACACCTGATTTCAGGCTCTTTAGATAACATTGTAAAGCTGTGGGATACAAAAAGTTGTAAATTTCTTCTCTTTGATATGGCTGCTCATGAAGACAAAGTTCTAAGTGTAGACTGGACAGACATAGGACTACTTCTGAGTGGGGGAGCAGACAATAAATTGTACTCCTACAGGTATTCACCTCCCACTTCCCATGTGGGGCTTGAAAGTGAATGACCATGTAATTATGGAGATTCCATAAATAAAAGTGATACAGGGAGCCTCAAATTTTTTATACAGATGCAGAAAGTCACCTTTTAAAGCCTACATAGTATTTTATGTGGCTACCATCACTATCTTCGTCGTCTTTGTGTTTATGAAACATTCTCTGTCCTATATAAACTCTCGAAATTAAACTGAGTTTTATAATTTCTCTTTAAAGTTATTAGTTTAAATTAAGTTTTGTTTTTGAAATACTGTGAAAGAACATATTATAAATACAGTAATCAGTTTTTCAGATTTTTCTGTTGGAGAAATTTGAGTTTTTCCATTAGCTGTTTTTTTATTCGGTTTTTTTTTTTTTTTTTTTGGCGGTACTGGGGATTGAACTCAGGACCCTGCGCTTTCTAGGCAGGCGCTTATTCCACTGAGCTATATCCCCAGCTCCTAGCTGTTTTTTTTAAAGCATCTAGAAAAGACTAATAAAAAGTATTAGGGGAAAAATTAGAAATCACAATTCCTTTCGGTAAAATAATGCTTACTTGTGAGACTTTGTAAGCATTCAGCGCATTAAAAGATGTTACCAGTTTATTAAGCAGTCACTGAAAGCTGGGCAAGGTGGCCCACACCTGTAATCCCAACTACTCAGGAAGCTGAGGCAGGAAGATCACAAGTTTGAGGGTAGCTTACACAACTTAATGAGAACTTGTCTTAAAATAAAATTTTGAAGAAGTATGTATGAGACCTGAGTTCAACCTTCAGAACCACAAAAAAATTTTATTTAGCTGTTTTAAATGAAATGCTTCATATTAAAGATAGGTCAGGTCTTATAGAAAATGTATACAAATTTCATGATAACTAGGAATCTCCTCTCTCACTAACCTATCCTTATATGTATATAAGAATAAATTCCTTAGACAAAGCCTGTCAGTATTAAGCAGCCCACAAATTTCTTAACATTAGCATTCGTATTTATGCATATGTTTTAAACAAAATATTTATAGCAAATATCTTTTAAAATGTGACTTCCATCTTTAATGGATCCATATTCCTCAAGCAGAGCTCTTATATCTCTATAGGGAAAGTAAGTTTGGTCTTATCACTGTGCTGTATCTCAGGTGATGCTCCTACCACAGAGTCTGGGAAGCATCTATGTGTGACTGCAGTTGGCAACTAAATTAACAGTGGATTGAACCAGTTAGGATTTTAGTTCTCCGGTATGTAGAAGCCGAGGCAGGCAGTTCATGCCTGGAATAGGGAACGTTTTTTTCTCTCTTCTTTTTCTTTTGCCTTTTTGAGACAGGGTTTTGCTCTGCAGTTCAGGCTGGCCTCAAACTTGCAGCAGTCCTCATGCCTCAAGCTCTGGGGTGATGGGCATGTGCCACCCTACCCGCTTTTTTCTACCTTTTTTAAGGACTAGGCTTTCTTCAACTTTAGGCTCCTCTCAGTGGTCCTCATCTTCCTATAGCCAAGAGCTCCAGTGTTTTTTTAATAGCTCCAGTTGTCAAATCATTTCTTAAAATATGTTTTAATGCCAAAGAATGAATAAAAGTAGCTAAAATTTTAAAAAAAAATTGTAACATAAAAAGAATTGTACTTTACTGCCTAAGAGAAATTTAGACTTAAAGTGATAATCTGTGCCTTATATTTTGATAAAATCTCTATAATAACTATAACTAGAAATGTTAAGTTTGTTTACATTATATCATCCTCTATGAATACAATAAAGATTTTGATAACTTGGATAGAGTTTGAGATTATATTCTCTCACAAGCGCCTGACCAGGAATTATTTGTCCATTAAGAGCAGATTCATGCATTTTGATAAGCAAATAATGGGGGATAAATTTGAAATTTACATTAGAATGAAGACTTATCAGGAAATCTACCTCAATAAAAAACACTATACCGAGCAAAGGAGAAATATATAAACTGCCATTTTTCCCCTGTATAGTTGATTTTAAATAAGTGAAGAAAAGGGACTTATGCAGTTATGTATCTTTTGTATATACTCTCAGAGTTACCTTTATTGGCTCTCTTTCTGTGTGTAATTGCTATTTGCAGTTACTTGGTTTCAAGCTGAAGAGCTCTTTTAGCATTTAAGTTTGCTAGCAAATTTTTCTGAATTTGTCTAGGAAGTTCTCTGTTACATCTTTAGTTTTGAAAGATAGCTTACCTTTATATAAAATTCTTCATTGACAGGTTTCTTTTTTTTTCTTTCAGCAGTTTGAATCTGCCATCTCCTTGAATTTTGGCCTCTATGGTTTCTGATGAGAAGCTAGCTTTTAATTTTACTAGGTTCCCATTGTTTATGACACTTGTTGTTTTCCTTCTGCTTTCAAGATTTTCTTTTTCTTTAGTGTTTAATGTTTTGACTATGATACATCTTGGTGTGGATCTCTATATTTATCTGCTTGGAGCTCACTGAATTTCTTGGATATATATGCAGATTAATGTTAGTCATCAAATTTAGGACATTATTAGCCTAATTCCTTCAGATACCTTTTCTGTTACTTTCTATCTCTTTTTAGATTCATTATGTGTATGTTGGCACAATTGATGTTTTCCACGTTTCTCGGGGGCTTTTTTTTCCTTTTCCTTTCCTTTCTTTCAAATTGTATGATCTCTACCAATCTCCCTTTATGCTTGCTTAATTTTTTTCTTTTTTTCTTTTTTTTTGAGACAGGGTTTCACTATCCACTTCAGGCTGGCCCTGAATTCACTTTATAGCACAGGCCTTGAACTCACGGTGATCCTTCCGCCTCAGCCTTCCAAGTGCTGGGATTACAGGTGTGTGCTACCACACCTGGCCAGTGCTTGCTTATTCTTAGTTATACAAATTTGCTTATATGGTTGAGCTCTCTAATTATCGATTTTAGTTACTGTTTGTCAACTTCTGAACTTTATTTGATCTGACCCTGATTTGTCCTCCTTATGCATATTCTCTACTTAATGAGACAGGCTGTCATGCCTTTTACTTCTCTTAAGCATGGCTTTCTTTTGTTCTTTGACAATTTTATAATGTCTTCCTTGAATTTTTTGTTTGCTTATATTAACATCTGGACTCTTTCAAAGTTTTTTTTCAGCTTTTTTTTCCTTTGTTTGGAATACTTTCTCTTTCTTGCATGTCTCACTATTTTTGGTTGAATCCTGGACATTGTGGATAAATATCAACTCTGAATATTAGTTTATTCTTCTTTCTTCTCCTCATTCTAGTTTACTGATTTTTTTCTTGGAAGTTAGTCAGAATACTAAAAATTGTACCTAGAATTGGAATATAGAGATGACTATGAGTAAAGATTTGGGTATTATGAAATCTAGCTCGTGTACTTGGTGGTCTCTTTGTTTATGAACAGATGTTGAGGCCTTGTGTTAATGATGACATTTATCTATTTATGCTTGTGGTCCTTTTGAGGTGAAGTAGTTTTCCCTGTCATTGGTTGGGGGCTTTTGGCGGTGCCGGGGCCTGGACCCTGAGGCTCATGCATGTTAGGCAAGTGCTGTCCCGTGGGGTGAGAGCCCTAGCTCACCACGATGTGATAGTGTAGCTAATTCATGGTGCTGCTGTCCTTTTGTAGGTGACACCTATGTTTGAAGACTGGACAACTATTGATTGGTATCGATTTTTTTGTTTATGGGAGAAGTTGCCAACTTCTATGAAAAAGGTAGCAGAGCTGGTGGGAGTTGAAGAAGGGTTCTTGGCTCGCTGCGTGAAAGGAAAAATAGTAGCCAGAACTGAGAGACAACACCGACAAATGGTCATCCACAAAAGGTAAACACCAAGGAGCCTGCACTCTGTAGTGTTTAATGCAGCGTCTGGCATAAACAGGTGTTCAGTATATTGTAGTCACTTTCATTGTCAAAAAACTATACAATTTTAGCTGACCGTAGTAAAATTTTTCCTTTTCATTGTGTTTACTGAATTACTGATATTTGAATTTCTTCTTACAGCTTACAGTTCAGCAGTCATTACGTATGCAGCTCTTTCCAAGTAGCATTTTTAATTATTTCCCTTTCTTGAAGATTGAATCAGTACTGTGGTTTACTGTGCTTCATCTGGGATTGTGTTTTCTAGCACCCTTAGGTATATGTCAGTACCAGCAGGGAAAGATAAATAAAAGACACAGGTGGAACTGGGGACAGTGGCTCCTATCTGTAATCCCAGCAGTCTAGGAGGCTGAGGCAAAAAGATCACAAGTTTGAGTTCAACTTGGGCAATTCAGTGTCTTAGTGAGATCTTGTCTTAAAATAAAATGAAATGAAATAAAATAAGTGCTGGGGATATAGCTCAGTATGAAGGCTCTGGGTTCAATCCCCAGCCCTGAATAACAGAGAGAAAAAGAGAGAAAAAAGATTCAGATGGGAAAATTGTACAGGTATGTGCCTTCTTTGAAGTATAGCAAAATTATTTTTCTTATAGTACAATATTTACAATATAGTCAAATGTACATTTTATAAGGATTTATACCCCTGGATTACTTGCATCAGTGTTGTCTTGCAAATTAAAACTGGATTTTATAATTAATCTCAGTCATTTTATTGAAATACGGTTAGATGGTCATATAACTGTATATTAGGTCTTTTAAATCTTTGCATAGTCATATTTCTTTTGCCTTTTTTGAGACAGAGTCTCGCGATGCAGTTTAGGCTGGCCTTGTGCTCACTTCGTAGCCCAGGCTGGTCTTGAACTGACAACGATCTTTCTGCCTCAGCCTCCCGAGTGCTGGGATTACAGGTGTGCGCCCCCACGCCTGACTTGCATCATCATATTTCTTGTACCATGTTTTATTTATTGATATTAATTAGCAGTAGTGAAGTACGAGGTCTCCGTTACTGTTGTTACACTGATGTCAGTTCTTTGCTCTAGTGCTGCTATGTGTCAGAACATATTATGTAAAAACTGATCTCTGTTGTTATCCACCAGTCCTATTTCCTGTTAGGAATCCTCAGAGCGTATAAACTGTTACCTTACCAGTTCTTAGTTGGTTGGAAATATACATTGTACTTTCGTTTTGATATCTTACCATATTTTGGTGATTTACTTCTAGATTTTTCACCAGTCTTGTGCTATTAGATTTAATCAGTGAAGTTCCCTTAAAGAAAATTATTCAGAAATACGGATGTAACCGTGGACAAATCCAATCTCTGCAGCAGTCAGCTGCTGTTTATGCAGGTTAGTTAAACAAAAGTTTTCACATTTATTTTAACCTGTGAGTTTTGAATTCCATTATATAGTAAGCTTCTCTAAAATTGCCTTCATGTTGTAATCTCTGCTGTCATCACATCTAAAACCATGACTCCTCTGGGCCAGTGCTCTATAGAGAAAAGGTGCCAGGCTGAGCATCTGGGCCTTCTTCGCCCACATTTCCAGCAACCTGCAGACTCCCCCCTCCCATCCTTCCTGTTGCAAGAAGCAACCAAGTTCGCCGTGGTCTCTTGTTTCTCAAAGTACCCATTAATGAACGTTGAGAAGAATAGTGGCAGATGGAGAAGAATTTGTGAACCCCTGTCTGACTTTGTAAATATTATTTCTTCTCTTAAGTAACAGTAAAAACAAGAAAAAGAAAAAGAAGCACTAGTGTGCTGTAATGTGTGAAACCCATATCCTCCAAGCTAGGTGAACGGAAATTCTGGGTCTAAGTTTATTAAGGGACCCTTCAAGCGTTGTGTGTACTTAGATGTGTAAGAGCCTTCCTGAGAAGCTGTGTGCACACAGGGGATGTGGAGGGGAAGACAGGCACAGGGTGGGAGGAAGAAAGGGACCCACTCATCGATTCCTTCACATCAAAGGCCTGAGACTTCACTTGGGGTTAATGTGGCTTTCATAATGACTGGCACTGGGATGCCAGAACTCTGTTCTGAGAGGGTGTAGTTGCTGAGCTGGGCGAGGTTTCTTTGAAGCAAGTAGCACAGGAACTTCCCTTTTTGTAGTTCTCTCAGCATTTGAATATTTAAATCAGCTCTTGTTTTCCTCTAGGTAAAAAACAAAACAAACAAAATCCTCCTTTCTCTGTTCCATTAGGGTTCTGTCTTCCTTAAGAAAGTAAGAAAGGGAGGAAGTGAGAGAAGGATGGGCTAGGATGGTATCTTTTTTTGTTTTGGGTTTGGCTTTACCTCAGTTTTCAAATGGTAAGTTTGAATTAAGAATAAAAGAGATGCTCTGTAATGTGTTCAGCACATTTATTATCTGACTATCTGGGCCCTCAGGATGTGTCTGCTCTCCTGTTAACTTATTCCTTGTACAAGAACAAACAAACCCCAAAAACATGTATCTAAGAAATGGAGAATTGGTTTGTAAGAAAATTTTAATTCAACACTTATTCTATGAATGTTCTAGGGATGATTACAGTGTTTTCCAACCGTCTGGGCTGGCACAACATGGAACTGTTACTTTCCCAGTTTCAGAAGCGCCTTACCTTTGGCATCCAGCGGGAGCTGTGTGACCTGGTCCGGGTGTCCTTACTTAATGCGCAGAGAGCCAGGTTCCTCTATGCTTCCGGCTTCCTGACCGTGGCAGATCTTGCTAGGGCAGATGTTGCTGAGGTGGAGGTGGTTCTGAAAAGAGCTGTGCCCTTCAAAAGGTAAGGAAATGCTCTCTCCTTAGGGTTAGGAGATGACAAATCATGTCAGTATTTTTTTTTATTAATTAAGTTTATTGGTACATTTTAGGTATACATAATAATCACATTCATCATGGGAAATTTGTACCTGTACATGATATAACTTGTTCATGTCAGTTTTCTTTCTTTTTTGTCTTTTTGAGACAGGGTCTCACTATGCAGTTCAGGCTGGCCTTGAGCTCACTTTGTAGCCCAGGCTGGTCTCAAACTCACAGTGATCTTTCTGCCTCAGCCTCCCGAGTACTGGGATTACACGTGTGCACCACCACGCCTGGCTTGTCAGATTTTAAAGCAATAGGTAACATATTAAAATATTTTCCTCTTAGATAATCTCATGACATACTTGGTGTTGTGTGGAAGAAAATATGCTTCCTTTTCCTCTGTGAGGATTAAATTTTATTGTATTCATTTTATAAATACTGCATAATTGAAAAGCCATTTCTAAAATGATCATAATTCTTCCCTGGGAAGATTGAATGAATGGACTATACCAATGCTTTCTGCTTTGATTTTGATTCTTATTACATATCCAGTCTAATCTTAAACTTTCTTTAGTCACAAGCACTTCAGAATACACTCTTCTCAAACATTCTTTGGAATACTAGTCCCTCATAACAGTTTGTGAAGGGACAATTCCTTGACAGTTGTGTGTGTGTGTGTGTGTGTGTGTGTGTGAGTGATAGTGGGGGCAATTAACCAGTTCATTAACTGGGCTAAACTCAGTATAGAATCATTGAATAGTTTCAAACTCATTCCACTCTGGAAAATCAGATAGATCTTCCATCTTCTCCTCCATTTACCTTTGCAAACTTAAGATTTGAGAGTTTGTTAGTGGCATTTGATTCTGTGTCTCTGTTAGATGTTGAATGCTGGCCTGTGTCCAAATTCTGGCTCTTACTCAAAGGGCTCTTTTTGGTTGTATGTGGGGAGGCATGGCTTTTTACTATATTCTCACTAGTGAGAGCCGTAATGCTACATAATGATATAAAGAAAGTCAGGTTTCTAGCTCTTTTGGAAGTGAATATTTTTCAGAAGGACCTACATCTATCAAAGTGAAAAGGTATCTTGGAGTTGATGGTAGGCTTAGACTTTAATTGTACTGGTAGTTTTCACATTATTTTTTAAATCAGTGCTCTGGTTATAGGTTCATATATTTTTATAGTCTGTCTCAAGGTTTTTTTTCTCCTCCTAAACCCATATGGTGTTAGTGTGTGGTAGCAGTGCATGTTTTCTTGGAGTGCATGTAGAATCATCACAGAAATTTCTGGTCTCACTTTTCGATTGCTTTAGGTCATTACATATTAGCACTTAATTTAGTCTTTTTTGCCCCTTTCTTTGGTATCAGGAATTGAACCGGGTCTTGTGTTTGCTAGGCAGCCGCTACACTATTGAGCTACGTCCCTGTCCCTTGTATTTATTGTATTAGATAATTTAAGGTTATATTTTCAAATAATTAAAACATTTAATAGCTTTGAAGGCAATCTTTTTGGAATATATTTTATACTTTCAGAAGGAATACATTTTAACCTTGTTTGATAACTGTGAAATAGGTAGGCCCTTTGTCATTCTTCGAATACTAATTATTGTATGTGTAATAGTGGTATTGATCGGAGCTATTGAAATACGTAGATTTTCAACCAGCGGTATGTTGGTACTGTACACTCTGACTTAAAATTTTGCTTTTCTGTCATTTTCCTGTGTCGGCCTTACTGCTGATTTGCTGGTACTTCCCCTGCTGTCATTTTCAGTGGTCTGTTCCTATCTGTAGGACACAAAGACTGAAGGAGACATTGTAGATTAAACACCTTCAGCTTTTTGGCACGGTTTACCCCAATGTGTTTGAGAATTAGGTCTATCTTACAGTTAGTAGTTTTGTCCCTTTGAGGAATCCCTCTGGCTGAAGTCTACCTAGAATGTGATATAAAACTGCTTCCAAAAGTGTTAGTCACCTCTGGAGTGTCTGTTTTTCCCAGAATCTTCAGATCTGTACATCCATGCACGGAATGATCTTGTTAGTACCTGGGATGAAAGCAGTGTGTGACAGTGTCTCTAGAGGTAACAGCACACCACAGATGGTCCACAGTCCCGCAGACAGTCTCTGAAGGCCATGTACATTTCAAAAAGCTCAGTTGAAAAGCTTGTTTGTTGTTAATAAGCACATCTTTGGACTCACTTCTGCATTATCTGCTGCCTTCCCTTGGCCCTTCTGGAAGCCTGTACCTTTATTGATCAAAATTAGTGATGCTAGTAACTTTACAAACCAAAACCCCCACCATATGCAATACAGTGAAGAGGTTAGATTTATCCTGAGGTACTTTTGTCCTTTTAAAAATGAATGAATTTTTAGAAAATTGACAAAAATGTAGATATTTGTCATGTACCACATGCAGTCTTGAAATTTGTGTACATTGTAGAATGGCTAAATTGAGATAATTAAAACATACATTACCTCACATCCTTACCATTTTTTTATGTTGTGAGAAGACTTAAAAATGTACTCTCAGTGATTTTCATGAATACAGTATTATGTTGTACAGTACCTCTGGGATATTCTCAGCAAAATGCCTAACATTAATTTAATCATAAGGGAACATTAGACTAGACAAATTTAAATTGAGATATACTCTGACAAATAATTTGCCAGACTTTTCAAGGATATCATGATCTTGAAAAACAAGACTAAAAAGAAAAGACTGAAGATCTGTTTCTATTTAAAATAGAATAAAGAGATGGGCCAGCTAAATGTGCCACCTGATTCTAGTTTGGGTTAGGAAAAGGACATACATGGAACAGTTGGTTAAATTTCAATAAAGTGTATTCAGTACTCACAGTATTGCATTAATGTTAATTTCCTGGATAGAAATTGGTTTATCTGGTAGCTTGTTTCTTAGCGCTTAGTGCATTAAAAGCCAGAAAACTCATCTCTAATATTTTAATATTTTCATATTATTGGAAATATTTCATCACAATGGATTCCTAGGCTTAGGATTTCGAAGGTGAGTACATAGGTAGGTAGCTTTGTTAAGAGTCAGAATTGCCCTGCAAAAGGGTCACACCAAGGTGGCTTCTCCCCAGCAAGGCACTTCCAGGGAGATGGGGGCATGTAGTTGGCCCATCTCTTTATTCTATTTGTGTATGTGTGTGTGGAGGGGGTTTGAGATAGGGTCTCACTGTGCAGTACAGATTGATCTTGAACTCACTACTCATAGCCCAGGCTGGTCTTGAACTCTCAGCTATCCTCTTGCTTCAGCCTCCCAAGTGCAGGATTATAGGCATGTGCACCACATCTGGTTTGATGTTAACTTCTGACACAAGCTCAGTGGATGAGTCACAGCTGAGGCTGACCTTGAGCTCATTAGGGGCCCAGGCTGGCTTCTGAGTCCCTCTAAGCCATGGTCCAGCCAGGCCCCTAGTGAGTGCTGGGATCAGTGTGCGCTCACCATGCCTGGCCTGATTACTTGCTCTTCCAAATGGCTCTTTATTCTATTTCAATTAGAAGCAGATTCTCAGTCTTCTTTTTTTCTTCAGGCTTGTGATATTTTAAAAAAGTACTGGCAAATTATTTTGCAGAATATATCCCAATTTAAACGTCTGTTTCCTTATGATTAAATTAACGTTAGACATGTCAGTCAGTATCCATCACCTCTAAGCCTCACCAACAGAAGGAACCCTATTAGAGTTTCTCATTCCCCCATTCTGACGGGTAGGACGTTGTATCTCAGCATGCTGTGCATTCCTGTGCCACTAATTCTGAGTGACAGTGAACACCCTTTCATGTTTCAGGGACATTTTCATATCTCTGTGAATTGTCTGATTAGGTTAAATCCTTTGCTGTTAGATTCTGTTGTTCTCTAGCAAGAGTTTTTCATTTTTTAAACTGATTAGCATTTTTAGCACTTTATTTGATGTGCATGATGTTTTCCTACAATTCATCACTTGACTATTGATTTTTATCATATTTTTTACAGGCAGTATTATTTTTCTATCAATTTATTTATTTAGTTTTTTTGAGACAGGGTCTTGCTGTGTAGTTCAGGCTTGCCTCAGACTCACTGCAAGGCCTGTGCCACCACACCCACCCTCCATCAGTTTATTTTCATCCGTCTTTTCCTTTCTTTTTGCCTCTGAATTGAGCTGTAGTTGGATAGCCTTTCTTACACAGAGATTAAAAAGAAGTTTATACATTTTTTCTAGTTTCTGTAAGTTTCCACTTAGATTCCTGATGCATTTACAACTTAATTTTATGTATAATGGGAAGTCTCAGTATGATTTTTGCACTTATTGCAAAATATTTCTTTGTTCCAGGGATTTGGTTCTACCTTCACAACATACTGCATCTCCGTATGTACGTAGGGTGATTTCTGGACTCTAGTCCACTGTTTTTGTCAGCTCATGAGCCAGTGCCATGCTTTTAATTATAAAGGCTCTATACATAGGGTGTTTTAGTGGTTGGTAGGCGTGTTCCCACTTAAAGCTTTTTAGTATTTTTTCCTGGCAATTCTTGAATGTTTGCCATGTGAAATTTATAGTGCTTTGCTATTTTTATTGGGTTGGATTAAAGTTTAATTTATGGATAACTGATACCTGTTTAATACTAGATCAACCTATCCAAGAGGTGGGGGTTATCTTTTCAGTTGATTTAGTCTTTGTGTTTTTCAAAAATTTTAAAAAGTTTTTTTGCAGACAGATTTTTCCATATTTGTTGTTAATTTTATTCCTATTTAATCTTTATTGTTATTTTAGTTGGTGGTTCTCTTATAATATTGTTACAGCCTGTGTCTAGATGTCCCCCCACAACCTCACGTGGTCACAGGTGTGGCTTTTCAGAGGGGCCGGATTTAGAGTGTGTGACGGTGGGATCAAGGGTGTGTAACTACTAAATCAGTTCACTGATTGCTTTGGCATAGTTCTGGGTAGGATTGAGTGTGTGAGTGTTACGTTTGCCCTTGGGCAGGTGGCCTGCATAGACTATAAAGGGACAGAAAGAGGACTAGTGTGCTCTCCCCTACCCTGGGGAGTGTTTCTCCTCTTTGATGCCCCTCTGCCATGCCACCCTGCTTTGGAGCCAGCTGACTATGCACTGGAACCTCTACAACTGTGAGCCAAATAAACTTTTCCTTCTTTAACTTTGTGTGTCAGAATGATAAAAGTAACTAAAACAAATATCCTCTCTATGGTTGTTATTTATGAAGGCTATTTTGATTTTTATGTGTTTTTTTACCCTGCTACTTTTTGAATTCTTTTGTTATTTGAGTTACTCTTGCTGTTGTTTCTCTAGAATTTCCCAGGTATATTACTGTATCATCTGGTGAAATTGCGTGTATTCATGGTGGTATGGCTGCAGATAATTGCGGTATCATCTATAAGCAGAGATACTGTACTTCTCCCTTACTGGTTCTTATACTTTTATTTGACTTCTCCTGCCTAATTGAATTAGCTAATACCTACAACTCAGTCTTTAGTAGTAGTAAAGATACTGAACATTCTTGCTTTGTTTATTGACTATACTGAGAAATTATGAACAAAATAGGTAGCTTTGGTAAGAGAGTCAAAACTGCCCTGGAGAAGGGTATATTTTTTTCATAATTTTTGGCTTTATTGCCTTGCAATCTAAGTGTTGTTTCTAACATTTCCACATGGAACTGACTGATGTTTTTGTGACCTAAACTACGATAAATACAGATTACATATATATTACATATATTTTCTATCAGGTATAACATTTGGAATATATTCAGGCAAGGACTACCTTACTGACTATGTTTAGTGGGTCCTTTTCTCTTTCTCCATTCATTCCATATGCATACAGACATGTTTCTTATATCTTTTAGTAGTAGTAGTCTGTTCTATTACTGTTCTACTATTTCAGTGCATTTCTTTCTGTCTTCTCTAGTCTTCTACATTATTTGCTTCACAAATGTTATTTGGTATTTAACTATTCATAGTTTCTTTATGATTGTGGTTTTGAGCATTAAAAGTGACCTTTATCATAGTTAAAGCCTTTGTTGGCTAGAATTGTATTTTATCAGATAGTGGATTATCTTTCACTGCTTCCTGTTGTTAAGGAATTCCTTTGCCTTTCCTTTATTATCATTTTGGAAACATTATGTTTTAGATAGGCTTTCTGTGTGCCATATTGAAATGTAATTTGAACTTGTTTTCTGGACCAAATTGAAAGTATTGCCAGGCATGGTGGTGCACACTTGTACTGCCAGCACTTGAGAAGCAGAGGCAGGAGGATTACTGAGAGTTTGAGACCAGCCTAGGTCAGCTTGAAATACATAGCCAGACCCTGTCTCAACAAAACAAACAAAACAAAATGAAACAAACAAAAAAATCCAAACAAAACAGAAAATTTTCCTCTTATTGGATGATTCAGTCCTATTTATAGATATAACCTATGTGCTTGATCTTTATGCTTTCATTTTATTTTATAATGACATGTATTTAATGATACTGTTTCTGTTTTTTGGGTATGCTTCGTTGTTTTATTTTTAAATTTGAAAGGTATATATTTTTGTTTTAGTAGTTTGTACTTTTCATTATCTGGTTCATTAAGATTTTAATGGTGTCCTACAACTTCTGTCTATTGCCTGATTAATAATTTTTCTGGTGCTTAAGTTTTGCTCTTATCACCAGTTGACATGGCATTTTTTCTTTTTTGGGGGGGCGGGTACTGGGAATCAAAATCAGGACCTCACACTTGCCAGGCAGGTCTTATGCGACTGAGGCAAATCCCCGGTGACAGAACATTTTAAACATTTGATTTCCCCATTGTAACGTAAGTACCGTGAGAGCAGATATAACTCTCTCTCGTTTAGTGCCGTCCCTTCAGTTCTTGGAACAGCTCAGACAGAATATTTATGAGTCTTCACTCTGTGAATGAATTGAAGGCTCAGTGAGCGCACTGATTTCCTTTCCTGTTCTCTTGTGTAGTGCCCGAAAGGCAGTGGACGAGGAAGAGGAAGCGGTTGAAGAACGTCGGAATATGGGAACAATTTGGGTGTCTGGCAGAAAAGGTTTAACTCCAAGAGAAGCAGCAGTCTTGATAGTGGGTGAAGCCAAAATGATCCTGCAGCAGGACTTAGTTGAAATGGGGGTTCAGTGGGATCCCCGTCCCCCTTTAAGTGGTGGTTCATATTCACTGACTGGGAGTGAGTCAGAGGAAAAGGAACACACATTCGTACTCCAGGCTGCAGGTTGTCACACACAATTAACACCGAAGAACAAAAGTAATACAAGATTTAGTGACACTTATGTTAATAATTCACCAAATACAGTGGAAGATTTAGATAAAAGAAGAGAGCATACAAATTCCTTTCACTTTAAGCTCCAGAATAGTAATCAGGGGCATAGGAGAGATTCCATTTTCAGAGGAAGAAAACGGGCTTCTTTGGGCCTAAAAAAAGAGAAGTGCAGAACCTTTCCGAATGAGGGAAAAATGAGAACTAGGAAAGTTGTTCAGATTTCACTAGAGAAAACAAAAAAAGCAGCTTTGAATTTTAGTTCAGACCAGATGAGTGCAAGTTGTCTATGTTGGAAACCTAGAAAGAGCCAAAAACAATCCCAGGACAGAAGTCCTGTGAAAGACGTTGGGGTGAAAGGCTCTGTGTCTGGTCCTGTTTGTGAAAACCCACTTAAGTTTGATGAGAAGACTGCGGAATTTCGAAGTTCAGAGCCACCGGTCAAAAATATGTCTTGTGCTGAGGGAAGAAACAACAACACATCATTTCTATTACAAACAGAGCATTATTGTTTAAGGAATAGAACAGTAACTAATGATTCTCTTCTGGAGCATTTTTTAACAGGATCCCCAAGCAAAAGTAGGATTTGTCAGCCCACTAGTGTGGTTAGTAAAAATGGAAGTGGAAGAGCTGTCAGTGAGACGGAAAAAGTAAATAAAGTGGCAATTCAAAATGATTCAAAAAACCAGATTCTTTCTGTGAAACACCATGATACTCATCCAGTGAACCAGTGGCTAGAAAAACAATGTGATAAACAGCCAGATGCTTGTACTGCACAGAAAAAAATAACAGAGGGAAAAATGCCCTGTGAGGGAGGTAGTAGCTGTATGCATAGAATTGCAAGTGTTGCTTCTAGCAAATGTGAAACTGTAAAGTCTAATAATGAAGAAAATAAATCCAATTATTCTCAAACATTAGGAAGTAATAAAAGAACTGAGGTACCTAATGGAATTCTTCAGTCAGTGGGAATTTTCGGGAAATCAGAAGGTCAGCATGAAAAATTTCTAAATTCTAGAATGCAAGACAGAACAACAACAAACAAAAATGAAAATAATCATGCTTCTGACTTAGGTGTAGTACTGTGTGATTTTGAAGATAGTTTCTACCTAGATACTCAGTCAGAGAAAATAATACAACAGGTGGCAACCGAAAACACCAAACAAGGAGCAAACACCAACCTGACAGCAAGAAAGAGCTCAGACAAACAGAACTCACTGGGCGCTTTGCAGAAAGAGTTTTCTATCACTTCCGGTGAGCGGCATCCTCCAGGAGGGAGAAGTACAGCTCGCTCAGACCCTAAGGCCATAGTCACTGAGAAGCAAAGCACCAAACATGGGGCTGATAGTCCAACTCCAGAAAGCCCGATGTTTAATTCTCCAATACTGATAGAGGAAAATGGCCCTTGTTTTAAAGGATGTGAAATTTCTGTTACTGACTCCCAATTAAATAGTTTTCTTCAAGGTTATCAAACACCTGTGACTGTGAAGTCGGTCCTACCCGTGGTGCCTCCAAAGAGAACCCCCACTGATACGAAAGGAGACTGTCTGCCAGATCCTGAAACAAGCTTGAATATGAGTAGCAGTTTACTCTTTGACAGTTTCAGCGAAGACTTCCTAGTAAAAGAACAGCTACCTGATAGACAAGCAAAAAAAGTCCTTCAGTCTGAAATAACGTCAAACCGCGTCGGTGATTCTCTGTGTCTGCAGCAAGAGGATCCAGCTAGAACATCAAGTACGGAAGAGCATCGAAATGTTCAGCAGCAGTTAACTTGTTTCAGTAACGAATCTGTTATATTTTCAGAAATAGATTCTGCTCAGATGGTTGAAGCTATGGACAATGCCAATGTAGTTTCTGTCCACAAGAAACACAATACTGAAGTACTGTTTAGAGCATTAGGACAAAGTGATTCAGTGATTAAAGATAACGGTCACCCCGACGGAGAGGTAATCCGAGGAGATCAAGACGAAATGGCTGAAAAGTCCAAATTAACTGAGACAAGGCAAAATAATTCATTCATATGGTCAGGGGCATCCTTTGATTTAAGTCCAGGATTGCACCAGATTTTAGATAAAGTGTCCAGCCCTCTAGAAAATGAAAAACCAAAATTAATGACTATAAACTTACCTAGTTTGAAAGGACAAAGTATTAAGTTAAACGAGCGACCAGAAATGATTTCAAATTCAGAGACATACCAACCTCAGGGAATTTCACTTCCCTATAATAATGGAGCAAAAAGCAAGATGGGTGCCCCAGAGAGCAAGGCCAATCACGGTGAAACTCCACTCCTCTTGCCTTATAAAGAAAACTCTGTCATCGATGCTAATGGTCTCATTCCTCCTACACCCCTTCCAGCGTCTCCTTCTAAGCTGCTCTTTCACGAGATTCTTGGAACTGCTGTAAAACATCGCACAAGTAATGCTTTACTGCTTGGTGAAGGTTATTTATCTGGGTCACCTTCATATGTGAAAACCCATGGCTTAAGTCCAGAGAGGAGCGATGGTTTCCGAGGTGATAGTCCTGTTAGACACACAAGTGCTTCCCCCCAGGTGTCACAAGGTAGCTTGCAGTTAAGTCCAATCTCCTGCAGTTCAGAAGGTTTGGCTATAATCGATGTAGCAAGTGACAAGACTCTCTTTCAGACATTCGTTAAAGAGTGGCAGGGCAAACAGCGGTTTTCCATCGCACTGGCCTGTGAAAAGACAAGAAGTTTGATGTCCTCTAAAACTGTTACTATTGGTGAAAGGTTTAAGCAAGGTAAAAATTCTTTAAAATTTTATTTTTTCACATTATAAACTAGTGGAGTAAAATAGATTTTGCTTTTTTAGTATTAAATATTAGACTCAGTCCTTTTGAGAAACAGCTTTATTTATTTGGTCCAGCTAGATTCTAATTATTATTCTCCAGTATAAGAGGTATATGTGATACATACTATATTAGTTGGAATATAAATTTATGAAAATTAAGGTAATTTTGAATATTATCAGGCATTTCTCTTAGATGTTGTCCTAATATGGCATATGATTTTTATTAATCACCAGTGTTAATGAATTATTTTGTATTAGCTTGTAATACTATTATTTACTTATATAACCACAAAAGTACATAGCAGATAGGCATTATATTGCTTCAGAATGTGCATTAACTACATTTTTCAAGATTTACCTGAAGTAGAACTTAGATCACTAGTGAATAGTCATGAATGAATTCCATACTGGTGTTGATTCCAAAGTCTAACAAAGTCTCCCAGATTTTTCAATGAACGAATTCCATACTGGTGTTGATTCCAAAGTCTAACAAAGTCTCCCAGATTTTTCAAGTTGGCCCTTTTGGTAAATACTGTCATGATATTAGTTAAAAAATTAATTTTAACTGTGTGAACCCTGGGTTCTTGATTGTGAGGAGTATCTGCAGTAAGCTTTGTGAAACCATTGTGGAAATTGGATTTGATTTGATTTCTTGAATCTCTGTACTTACAAATGAGTATTTTTCTAAAGTTGTAAGTATTTGATCTTCAATTCATGGAACATACTAGTTAATAGATATTAGGTATTTTTAGTGTTCAATAGCGTTTTCTACTTTTTGTCCATTACATATAAAACTGAGCACATTTTCTGTGAAGAAGCTGTTTGCTAGAGACTAGAGAGATTAAAACACTGATTGAGATTTAACAAGTGTGTATTGAGTTCTTAAATGCCAGTTATTTTTTGGGTAGTGAGGAAATATTTGTAAGTGAAACAGATTGATTATTGACCTCTGTAAAAATGAGGATTAAAATCATAGTTCATAAATCATAGTTTTAATAGGCATTAAAATCATAGTTCTTTGTTAAGGAGTAGAACAGAGTTTCTTATTTGTTAAGAATTTCTGAATGTGCTACATTGTTTTTGCGGTGTGTTAGTCCTCTTGATTTTTTTTTTTTTTTTTTAGACAGGGTCTCACTGTGTAGTTTAGGCCTGGCCTTGAATTCATTATGTAGCCCAGGCTGGCCTTGAACTCATGGCAGTCTTCCTGCCTCAGTCTTCCAAGTGTGGGAATTAAGGTGTGCACCACCATGCCCATATGTCCTCTTTATTTCTGTTTGAATTATAGAAACGTATAGTGTACATTTCATTTAGTTGGTAATACTGACTTAATCATTATTATAGGTCTACTTTAAGAAACCTTTAGTAGATATTTTATGATGACAGGTATCTTAATTGATAGGAAGCCTAGAAAGATCTTATATACATCAAATAGCTATCTTAATAATGCATATTTTAAAATCTATAAATTTCATCAAGTATAGTTTTTTATCATTGTTTTAACAATTTGTTTAATGTCTTTCGGATTTTTTTGGACTATTTCACATTGGTTCATTTAGCTCGCATACATCAGGAAACCCCAGTTCGAGATGACAGATTTTTTGTTCAAGGCTCAGAGGACACAGTAGTGGTTGGACTGGCAGTGTGTTGGGGTGGAAGAGATGCATATTATGTTTCACTGCAGAAGGAGCAGCAGCATTCTGGTAAGGAATTGAAATTTGGCCAAGTCACCGTGTAATTGATGAAATACCTATTAGGATAGTAATTCCATTTGTTGAGAATAGTACCCTGATATGACTCAGGATCTATTTATACATTTAAAAAGTGTTATTATTTGGATAACAGTTAATGTGCACATAAGTGCCTGGGCTTGAGCCCAGTGCCTTGCACCTGCTAGGCAAGTGCCCCACCGCCTAGCTGTGCCCCTAGACTGGAATGAGCATTTCAAGAAGTGCTTCCTTTGCTCCCTCTCCCTGTTACATGTCCAGCTGTAAGCAGTGGACCAGTGATTATTTCTTCTCAGTCTTTTCCCCTCCTTTGATTGTGTCTGGATCTCATCCAGAGACAGTGTTACTGAATCATGTAGCCTTTGGAGTTGAAAGCATAAGATCTAGAAATACCTTGTGGTCTGTTATGGCTGGCAGACATTCAGCTGTTTGCTTGGTTTTGGACAGGAGCAAAATTAATAAGGTTTTCATATAGAGTCTGTTCCTTAGTAAGGATGAAGTATTTTCAGCTGTTTGTTAGGAAAGTTTGTTGGGCTCAGTAGTTGCTCGAACTTCTACTTTTACTTTTGATGTGACATTAGAATGTCTCCCTTGAAAATTCTCTTCAGTGCAAAGCATGTTCGCACATACCTGTAATCCCAGCACTAGCAAGGCTGAGACAGCAGGATCACTTGTGCATATAAAGCCAGCCTGAACTACACAGTGAGACTCTGTCTTAAAACAAAACAAATAATAAAATTAACTTCAAAATACCTGTCTTTAACTCCTCTTTCTGAAAAATGTAGTTTTATTTTGAAGTCTTGATATTTTAGAATTTTCTCTGATGGAATTAAATAGAGCATTATAAAACTTGTAGCCCAAACCTAATGCTTAGATTAGGAAGGACTTCATCTAGATAGTCAATATGACCTGGGCAAGGTTATGCTGAATTAGTGGTCACTTGGCAATGGATCCTTAGCCTCTGAGTTTTTTTTTTTTTTTTTACTCTTAAGATTGCTGCTTCAGATGAATCATGTAATTTTTGCATTGACTTTTCTTTTGTCCTAAGAAATTAGTGCCAGTTTGGCCCCACCTTCTCTGGATCCAGCCCTGACTGTGAGAGAAAGGATGTGGCACCTTCAGTCATGCTTGCAAAAGGAATCTGATAAAGACCGTTCTGTTATCATCTATGATTTCATTCAGAGCTATAAAATTCTTCTTCGGTCCTGTGGCATCTCCCTTGAGCAAAGTTATGAAGATCCGAAGGTGCTCTATCTTACTAATTTTTATGAACTTAAACATCGTTAGGGTGTAGGTTAAGTCTTCAATTACTTGGTATTTATTTAGCTTAAATAATACAATTTAAATTGTTTAGAGAAGTTATGTCTTTATCCAATAATCTCCACTCCCAGAATACAATATTATGTAATAAATATCTCTGTGTAGATAAAAACAGTTCTCACAAATTCTAAACCCTAAGGCTCATGTCTCTCCTCAGAGATTTTTAAAAAATTAATTTTGGTCATAAATTGTAAATTTTTGTCCCATAGTAAATTCAAAGTGAAATGAGAACAATTCAATTTAGGTATGTGATAGGATTTTCCAAATATCCTTGGGAATGGAGGCAGAAAATAGGAAACATTCATGATTACAAGGTGTCAAAAGGGTTATGCTTCGGGGACACAGAGGCATATTGTACTAGTCACTGAGAATGCTCTTATGTCGCAGTAGAGTATGATACACTCTTCCCAACTCTCAGTTAATAAAGGTGTGGGTAACATGTTATATAGTATACATTCAACACATAATGCACTTCAGAAGACCTTTATTTATAATACAATCTTTAAAGATACATCATTCTTTCCATCTTTTGACAATGGACACATTAGACATACAGAGTATTAGAATTGTAAAAGTAGTTTGATAGTTGTTACCAATACTGTATAGTCAATAGGATGATCTTTTAGTTTCTTTTTTCTTTCTTTCTTGTGGTGCTGGGGATTATGCCTAAACCTAGAGTCTACTGCATGCTAGGCAACATGGTCAGACACACTTTCTTTTATTTTTTCTTCTTTTGTTTTTTTTTGGCCAAGATTTTAAAACAACTTCTACTAGATATAAAAGGTTATCATTTAATTTGGATTCTAAAACAAGAATTTTTATATGAACCTCTCATTAAAACTATGGTAGGATCCTAGATTTGTATAGTGTCTTCTTAAACTACTGAAAATATTTCATATTTGGTTTTATTAATCACACTTTTGGTATAAGATTATTAATTTTAAAAATCTCATTCTTATAATTAGCCTACTTTTATACCAGCCTCTCTCATTCAAAATACCACATAACACTTCATAATTAGCCCACAGAAGAAGTAACTGAGTCATATAGTAATTTTTAGAAATATTAGGAAAACTTAGGTTTCTATATTCCAAGTCTAGTTGATGGTCTGTTTTACCTAGTATTAGATGCTACAGGTCTCCTAGTTTCAAGTGGAAGCTAAAAATAGCAATCAGGTGACCAGTTGGACAGACCTGGTGATAAACTCCTATCCTGAAGAGGACATACAGAGACTTTCTTCAAAACTTGAATATGAACTTTTAATAGCAAGACATTTGTGCTTCACTTCTGCTGTTGACAGAGCTATGTAAACCTAAAACCATATAGGCCCATCTTTATTATAGTTGCTTAGGCCGAATTATCCTAACCCTCATCTTTCTTCTGAGACACATGGTTTCAGCTGGAGGCACTTGGTTTTTAAACTTTCAGAAGTAGGCTGTCCAGGAGCATTTCAATGATGGAGAAGTGAAGTCCACTGCTGTTATTGGTACCAAACTGTGTCCTGTTATTATTATGCTTCCTTTCTTACCTGGGAAAGCCTCTGAATAAATGAAATGAGTGATATAAATGAATTTTTACACAAAGGTCTTAGAAACCATCAAGAAAATATTCTGATTGCTATTCCATTCAGATTGCATGCTGGTTATTAGATCCAGATTCCATGGCGCCAACTCTTCACAGTATAGTCACCAGTTACCTTCCTCATGAGCTTCCACTCCTGGAAGGCCTGGAGGCTGGACCTGGAATTCAAAGCCTGGGGCTGAATGTGAGCACTGAGCACTCTGGGCGGTACAGAGCATCTGTAGAGTCCATTCTCATCTTCAACTGTATGAACCAACTCAACTCTTTGTTGCAGAAGGAAAACCTTCAAGGTAAAAAGTTCCTGACATTTTTATGATACTGACGGCTAACAATTCTTTACCACAGGTAAACTGCACATTTTATGTAAACCACACCTTTGGATTGTCTAATGCAGTGGTCAGCAAACTTTTCTCTGTAAGAGGCTAGAGGGAACCTATTTCTCACTTGTGGCCAGATGATCTCTGTCACAGATTCTCCTATTCTGACACTGTAGCACCACAATAGCCGTAGAGAGTACCAAAAGAAATGGCTATGACTATCTTTCAATAATTTATTTACAAAATCATGTATTTGATGCTAGCTTGGACATTGTTTGCTAACCTGTGGCCCTGCCATAAGGAAGAAAATTAGTAGCATTTAATTCAATTGTTTCCAATTATATAGTTGAAATTTATCAATGATTTTTTTTCCTGCTTAGAAGACATCTTTCATGCTTTTAAAAAAGTGACTTTTTACAGAGCGATCAACAATACTTTCTTCAGCAAAGGATATTCATGTGGTTTTCTTCTTGCCTCATAACAAACAACATAAATTTGTTGAGAAGTCTGCTGGCCGAGAAAGAGTATTTGGATTTTACAAATGTTACGGTAAAGAGTGAAGGCAGCCAGGCTAGTTGATAGCGTACATATAATCCCAGAACTCTTGGAGGGGAGGCCGAGGCAGGAAAATCATAAGTTTGAGCCCAGCCTGGACCATTTAACAATTTAGTGAGATCTTGTCTCAAAATAAAAAAAACCCTAGAGTCCTTTTACTCTAAGATGTAGCTCAGTGTAAATGCCCACTTTTGTTCCCTAGTACCCTCCAACCCACATACGCATGGCAGTGAAGGAGAACAAGGTTGGCTTTATTGTGAGGAGAGTATACCGTGAATTTATTGACAGATTGAGCAATAGATTCAAGAACTCTCGATTGACGAATTCACACAAACCAGGGTTTGGATCTGGGCTGTCTTACTAGTGGAGGGACTTTGGACAAGCTCCTGAAACTCCAGTCTGTTTGGAGTGTACTGAAACTCTTAACTTTTCAAAAGTTGTTACAAACATTAAATGAAGCATAGTGAAGGGCTTAGTATCAGGCAGGTTGTTATGATGATTATTTTTACCTGTACTACAGCTTTTCCTGCCAGTACTAATGTTCTTGCCAGCACTGGGTGTGTGTGGGGGATAACAAGAACCCCGCTGACTTGGATGATTATAGGAGGCGTTCTGCTGACATGAGCGCGGCAGCTGCTCTTCTAGTCACTGTAGTGCTTCCCCTCTACCTCCTCCGAAGCCGTGGCCGGCAGACCAAGGAGGGGGAGCACTGCCTGCGTGTGTGTGTGTGTGTGTGTGTGGGGGGGGTGGCTGCCTTCCCTTCCAGCTGCAGGCGGGGCCGCGCAGTGTGTCTGTGCTCATCCCACACACCAGCTGCCGAATGTGTTGGTGGGAATCAGTGTGTACCTTTTCATAGATGTTTGTTACCTTTCTCAGAATGACAAGCTTTTAAAGACTAACCCAAGCTTAAAGACAGCTTTTTAATCTACTAAAAAAGGGATTATAGTTTCAATTTTCAGAAACATACAAGAAAACTCTAGATTTATTATTTGTAACTTTCATCATTTTAATGCACCTCAAAACCACCTTTTTTTCTACAAATCTAAAAATGGATGACTAGGAGCTGTTAAATGATTTCCACACAGTGCTAATGTGTTCACAACTATAAAATCCATAGAATTGAAGTATATGGAGAAAAAGGTTTCTGCAGAGAATGTGGAAGGCTATTAAATTTTGTTTACTATAGTGGATCTCTGGACTTTTTCTCTTTTCGTACTCTTGCCTTGTGGGCAGTGATGTCCTGTGAGCTGACTTTGCGGAGAGCTGTATTTTGTTCAGGTGTGAATACATATTAATAAGGTAATGTGTCTTTGCTTTATGTGACTTAGGACAAAAATGTGTTTATATAGATCAGTTAGGTCCTACCATTTGAACATATATGAGAAAAAGTTTTAAATATGAAGTAAATTTGTTCCTCTTTTTAAAAGACATCAGATGTACATATTTGTATTAATCATGTTCTTTCATGTATATTATTATCAGTCCACATGTGGGCCTATTTTTATTATTTTAATAATGTAATAAAGACCTGTGACTATCTTTCCATAATTTATTTACAAAATCATGTATCTGATGCGAGCTTGGATGTCATTGCTAGCCTGTCCATTAAGTTGTACTTTGTCTCATTCTTGCTTTCTTTTTTAAAACTTTTTAAAATTAAAAATTAAAAAACTGACAAAATAATGAAGACAAAATCAAAACAACACAAGAATAACAAAAATGATACATGACCTCAAAACAAAATGATAGAAATTTACAATGGTTGCTATATTACATACTGTTATCTTCAACAAAGTTGCTCAGTCCATTAGACATAATAATGTAAGATTGATCAAACAATCAAACACAGTAACAAGTTTAAAACGTTTTTAAAAAACATTGGAAATGATACAGAGCTTCACCATACAAGATGGTAGGAATTCACCCATGGTTCTTATACTGCATACTGCTTTCAGACCAGTCACTCTGATTACCAAATTCAAGCATGAAAAATTGGTCAAGAAAAGAAAGAAAATTTTAAGCATTGACTGTTCCTCTCAGTAAACCACAGACATCAGCAATACATGTATTCCAGCTCTCCTTGTATACATATAAAGTTTGGTTTTCATTTAAAAAAAACAAAATAACAAAAACAAATACATAAACGAAACAGCATAGAGAGTAATAAAAAATGATACGGAATTTTAAAATGTGGTGATAGGATATTAACAATAGTTGTTATATTACATATATTCAAAATGGTTGCACATATAACCAGATATAGGCATGCAATATTGATCAATTACACATTAACAGTTCCTTTCAATAAACCAATAGATATTAGTGGTACAATTATCCTAGCTATCCTGTGTGTGTGTGTGTATATATATACATATATATATACACACACACGTTTTTCCCTCTTTCTTCTTTCTTTTTCCTCTCCCCTCCCTTATCCCAGTTGCTCCTTCTTATTTGAGCAGTTTCTTTTCTCTTTCACAATGCCTATTGTACCTTTCAGATTTTATTTTGCTTTCTTGTATATCCCAAGTTTTATATCATTCTTTTGTTTTTATAAATTCAATTTTAAAAATTTTGTTAAAGAATTTTAGCATATATATTGCCAAAATAAATATACTCTTTATTATAATAATATGTATTACTGTATTATATATTAATTAATTTTGCTTATTTTTGCTTTTTAAAATTTAAAATTTTATTGATACATGTTTTCAGTACAAGTTCTGCATATTTTTAAAAATTTTCTTCATGGTTTAGCCTAGAATATGTTATAGGGTTTTTTTGGTTCTTGTTTTATTTTGGAGATAGGGTCCCCCTGTGTAGCTCAGGCTGGCCTTGAACTCACTGTGTTTTCTTTTTGAGACAGGGTCTCGCTATGCAGTTCAGGCTGGCCTTGAGCTCACTTTGTAGCCCAGGCTGGGCTCGAACTCATGGCAATCCTACCTCAGCCTTCTGAGTGTTGTGATTGTGGGCGTGCACTACCACACCTGACTTTAAACTTTAAAAAATTTTATTACTATGTGTTTGCAATACATGCAGTTCACAGCCATCTTGGGGAGTGGGCACTTGTGTATACTACAGCTTGTTTCTTTCTTTTAATCCCTTTCTCCTTCCTTACCTCCTTTCTGTCCCCTCCTCTAATTTCCTTATCCCAATATTCATTCTTGTCAATGTAATTAACCTTAGCTCATGATATGGCATATAATTTTTACATTCAATGAGTTTATTAGGTTCCTGTACATGGCATATCTTTATTCTACTTTTCTCCTTGTTTCTTTGGACTAGTTCTCCATTGCTAGAGATCCATCCTCTTGTCCCCTTCTATCCATCCTTTATTATTCTCTCTTTGTACTTCGCCTCACTCAAGAGGTACCATGAGGTATTTAAGTTTGCGTGTCTCCTTTATTTCACTCAACATTATATTTTTCATGTGCATCCATTTTCCTACAGATATCTCAAATTTGTCATTCTTTACAGGTGAATAGTATTGCATTATATATACATACCACATTTTCTTTATCCAATCATCTGTTGGTGGGTGTGTGGGCTGCTTCTAGGATGTAGCTATTAAAAATTGTTCTACTATAAACATTGATGTGCATGTATTGCTATAGTATGACATCTTAAGCTATTTGGGGAATATACTTAGAAGGAGGATGGCAGGGTCATATGGAGTTTCTAATTTCAATGCTTTGAGAAATCTCCACGCTGATTTACATAATGGTTGTACTAGTTTACATTCCTGCCAACAATGAAGAGGATTCCTTTTTCACCACAGCCAGGCCAGTGTTTGTTATTGTTTGATATCTTAGTGATTGTCATTCTTTCCAGAATAAGGTAGAATCTTAGCATTGTTTTTAATTTGCATTTCTCTAATGGCCAGAGATGCCCATTTGTATTTTGTCTTCTGTGAAGTGTCAGTTTATTTCTCTTGCCCATTTCTTGACTAGGTCTTTAATTTCAGGTGCATTTTTTTTTTTTTTTAGTTCTTCATATATTCCTCAGATATTAGTCCTCTATTTGAGGAGTGGCTGACAAATTTTTTTTCCCACTCTATATGTTGTTGCTCAGATTTGCTTTTGCTGTTCTGGGTCTCCTCTGATTCCATATTAATTTTAGGATTGTTTTCTCTAGTTCTGTTCTGTTTTCTCTAGTTCTGTTCTTAGTTATTTTTCTCATTGCTGAGACAAAATATCCAACACAAAGTTAAAGCAGGAAAGGTTTATTTAGCTCATAGTTTGTAAAGGTTTCAGCTCATAATTGGCTGGATCCAAGGCAGAGTGGCACACGGCAGAGGGGTAACTATTCATGTGGTGAAAGACAGCAAAAGCAACAAGTGAAAGAGGGAAGGAGGAGAGATAAGCATCTTGCTGTCCCTTATATTGTATGCAGGCTACTGCACTCACAACCTTAATCCCAGCATTGGACCATGAATCAATTCCAAACTCTAGATTCAGCTACCTCTGAAAAGCACCCCCCATGACTGCATGAGGCTTTGGGGGGACATCCAGACACAAATCATAACATTCTGCCCTTGTCCCCCCAAAGACTCGTGTACATTCCTTTATGCAAAACGCATTTAGTCCATCTCTCAGAGTTACCAAAGTCCTAACAGTTGCAGCATTACTGAGAAGTCTAAGTTTCTTCTGAGTTTTAAGGCAAACTTAAGCCCCTGTACAAATGAAAGAAAAGTTAACACTTCCAACATTCAATGGCACGAGATAGACATTACAATTGCAGAAGCTGTACACAGGGGGATACAAAGGAACAGAACCAAAACAAGTCCAAAAGGAGCAGGGCAAACACTAAGTCCTGTAGTTCCATACGCAGTATCCAAGGTGAATCGTGGCTTGGGTGACTCGGCCCCTGTGCACCACCAGTGCTTGTAGCTCCCATAGCTTCTTTCTTGGGACCTCTCTCCTTCCTCCTTGCAGTTTTCCTCTGATGATCCACATTCTTGGCTTCTCTAAACTTCTGGGATCTTCACTGCACCTTTGGCTTCACAATCACAGCTGTATACACTACTTGCGAAGGGGAGACCTTCTAAAATCTGGGGGAAGCTTTCCTGACCCACAGATTCTTTCATTCTGCTCCCAATAAGACCAGTGCCATGTGGATGATGCCAAGATCTGCTGCCAGCTGGAAGAGTGGCCAGGCTTTCCTCTCTTGGCTGTAGGAGTCCAATGCTTGGATTGCTTGGCACTCTGAATCCAATCTGAAGAACAAATTCTCTAGGCTGCTGCCATTTTGGAATGTGGTACTCCACAGCTTTCTTCTCAAAGGAAGCCTTTCACTTTTGCAATTTTGAGGCTGTAAAGGGTGGAGTCCTGCTGCTTCTTGTGATACTCCTAGGCTGTTTTTCTATTCTTGTGTTCCTTCTCAGCAGTCAAGATCTCCTCTACTCTCTTTTTGCCATCCACAGCTTTACTGGAGCTTCCTTTCTGGCTAAGCACATAAGATTTTAAATCATTCTGCTAGGTAGGCTCTTTGCTCTTAATTCTCAACATAGATTTGGCTAACCCCATCTCATCATTAGACTTCCTTGAAATTTCTTCTGTAAGATTAATTAGTCTTTTGCCCTTAATGTCAGTTTCAGGCAAAGTCTCTGGACATAAGCAAAATGTAGGCAAACTTTCTGCCAAGCCATAATACACATCATTTGGTGTCTAATAGCCAATGCATTCCTTCTTCCCAGCAGAAACCTCCTGAGCCTTTTCTTATGGGCAAGATTTCTATCAGCTTTCTGGTCTTCTGAGCTCTAATCAGAATTTCCCATACAGTACAGCCTAAGCGATTCCAGCTCTACTTTTTCAGCTGGAATCTCTGAACCTTCCCTAACTCCTCCCCCTCTAACAAGCTAGTTCCAAAGGCTTCTGAAGTACATAGCCAGGTAATGTCACAGCAATGACCCCACTTCTCAGTACCAAATTCTGTCTTGGTTACTTTTCTCATTACCGAGACAAAATACTCAACAACCAAAGTTAAAGCAGCAAAGGTTTATTTAATTCATAGTAGAGGTTTCAGTCCATAATTGTTTGGGTCCAAGGCAAGGAGGCACACGGCAGAGGGGCAACGGTTTGCGATAGTGAAAGACAGCAAAAGCAACAAGTGAGAAAGGGGAGGAGGCGGAACAAACGTCTTTCTGTCCCTTATATTGTATGCAGGCTACTGCACTCACACCTTAATCCCAGCCTTGGACACTGAATCAATTGGAAACTCTAGATTAAGCTACCTCTGAAACATGCCCCATGACTGGATGAGGCTTGGGGGGACATTGAGACACAAACCATAACTTTCCTATAAAGTATGCTGTTGGTATTTTTTTTAAGTTTTTTAAAATTAATTTTTAAAAGGAAAAAAAGGAAAAACATTAACAAAGGGACACAAAGTAGCACAAGAACAGTACAATCAAAATTAAATTGTAGACAAAGTGACAGGGAATTAACAATGGTTGATATATTACATATTGATAACTTCAAAGTGTATGCTCAGGAAAACACAACCAATCATTAACTGCTCCTTACCATAAAGCAACATAAGTCAAAACTGGAACCATATTAGCCATCCTGCATTTACACACACACACACACACACACACACACACATATACACACACACATTTCTCCCTTTCTTTCTTTTCTCCTTCCCCTCATCCCATTTACTCTTTACTTTTGAGCAGATTCCCTTCATACCTCCTAATTTATATTCCCACTTTCAGGTTTTTACATTAGTGATACAATATGTTGCTTGCATATGTACCTCTGATTTATTTCACTTATGAGTATGGTGTCTATTTGTGACCATGTGCCCATAAAAGCTTCAAATTTGTCTTTCTTTATAACCAAGTAATATTCCATTATATAAAAATACCATAGTTTTTTTTATCCAGTCCTCTGGATGGATGTTTGGGTTGTTTCCACAATTTAGCTATTATAAATTGCACTGCTATAAACACGGGTGCACATATATCGCGGTGATGTGACATTTTCAGATCTTCTGGGAAAATACCCAGAAGGGGAATAGCTGGGTTGAATGGGACCTCTAGACCTAGTTTGCTGAGGAATCTCCAAACTACTCCCACAGTGGTTTCACCAATCTGCATTCCCACCAGCAGTGGAGAAGAGTTCCTATTTCTCCACAGCCTCACCAGCATTTGTTATTGGATGATTTCTTAATGCTGGCCAATCTTACTGGGGTGAGATGAAATCTCAATGTTGTTTTTATTTGCATTTCTTGAATGACTAAAGACGTAGAACATTTTCTCATATATTTATTTGCCCTTTGTATTTCTTTATCTGAGAAGTGTGTATTCATCTCCGATGCCCATTTCTGGACTGGGTCTTTGAATTTGGACAGGTTCATGTTGTGTAATGTTTTTTTGTATGTTTTAGATAGAAGACCTTTGTCCGAGGGACAGCCAGTTAGGATTTTTTCCCAATCTGTGGGTTTTCATTTTACTCTGTTGGTGATTTCTTTAGATGTGTAAAAACTTTTCAGCAAGATGAGGTCCCAGTTACTGGTTCTTTGATGTGTTTCCCTTGCAGTTTCAGTTTTGTTCATGAACTCTCTGCCTACTCCTATGTCTTCAAGATTTTTACCTACCTTTTTTTTCCAATAGATTTAGAGTTTCAGTTTTAATATTGAGATATGTGATCCATTTTGACTTGAGTTTGGTGCATAGTGATAGACTTGGGTCTGTTTTCAGTCTTTGGCAAGAGGCAAGCCCATTTTTCCAGCACCATTTATAAAAGAGGCTATCTTTTTTTCCAGTGAAGCTTGGTTGGTCCCTTTGTCAAATATTAGGTGGCTGAGTGTGTTTGTGGTTTTGGCTGTATCTTCCAGTCTGTTCCACTGATCCTCAAATCTTCTTTTTAGCCAGCACCAGTTTGATCTTATTACAGTAGCTTTGTAGTATAATTTCAGGTCAGGGATTGTGATTCCACCTTACTTGTCTTTGTTGTCCAGGATTGCTTTTGCTATTCTGGGTCTCTTCTGGTTCCAGATGAATTTAAGGCATGTTTTCTCCAGATCTGTGATGTATGCTAATGGTAGTTTAATGGGAATTTCATTGAATCTGTACAACAGTTTTGGTAGTATGGCCATTTTCACAATATTTGTTCTTCCTAACCATGAGCAGGGGATTTTTTTCCATTTATTGAAATCCTAATTGATCTCTTTTTTTCAGAATACTGTAGTTTTCATCGAATAAATCTTTTACATCCTTTGTTAGATTGATTCCTAAATATTTCAATTTCTTGGATGCTCTTGTAAAAGGTATGGTTTCCTTAATTTCTCTCTCAGTCTGTTTGTTGTTCCTGTACAGGAATGCTATTGATTTTTGGGTGTTGACTTTGTATCCAGCTATTCTGCTGAATTTGTCAATTAATTTAAGGAGTCTTCTTGTGGAATTTTTGGGGTCTTCCATTTAAAGTATCATGTCATCTGCAGGTAGTGATACTTGTACTTCTTCCTTTCCTATCCTTATTCCTTTTATTTCCCTCTCTTGTCTAATTGCTCTGGCTAATGCTTGCAGAATTCTGCTGAATAGGAGTGGTGAGCATGGACATCCTTGTCTTGTTCCTGACTTTAAAGTGAAGGTTTTCAGTTTATGTCCATTTAGTGTGATGTTGGCTGTTGGTTTGTCATAGATGGCTTTGATCAGATTGAGGTAAAGGCCATCTATTCTTATTTTTTCTAGGGATTTTAACATGAATGCATTTTGGACTTTATCGAAAGCTTTTTCCACATCTATTGAGATGATCACGTGGTTTTTGTCTTTGGCTCTATTGATATGATGTATTACGTTAATTGATTTGCAAATATTGAACCATCCCTGCATTCCTGGAATGACTCCAACCTGGTCATAGTGTATAATTTTCCTTATGATTTGCTGCATTCTATTTGCTAGTATTTTAGTGAGTATCTTTGCATTTATGTTCATTTTGAAGTTTTTTTTTTTTTTTTTTTTTTTGGTACTGGGGATCGAACTCAGGACCCTGCGCTTGCTAGGAAAGCGCTTATTCCACTGAGCTATATCCCCAGCCCCTGCATTTATGTTCATTAAGGAGATTGGCCTATAGTTCTCTATTCTTGGTTGGGTCCTTCTCTGGTTTTGGTATCAATATAATACTTGCTTCCAGAAATGAGTTAGGGAGAATTGCTTTCTTTTCAATTTCATTGAAGAGTTTGGCAATGTTGGCATTAAATCTTCTCTGAATGTTTTATAGAATTCTGCTGTGAATCCATCAGGGCCTGGACTTTTCTTTGTCGATAAGTTTTTAATGACATTTTCAATCTCATTGATCGATATTGGGTTGTTCAGGATTTTTGTATCTTCCGGATTCAGTTTTGGTAATTTGTACATTTATAGGAATGTGTCCATTTCTTCTGAGTTTTCTATCCTATGGGAGTAAAGATTTCCAAAGTAGGTATTAATGATCTTTTGAATTTCTGTGGGATCTCTAGTGATTTCATCCTTTTCATTCCTAATTGCATGAATTTGAGTCCTTTCTTTTTTTGATAGGGTTGGCTAGGGGTTTATCAGTTTTATTTATTCTTTCGAAGAACCAACTCTTTGATTCACTAATATTTGTAGAGTTTTTTTCATTTCAATTGCATTAATTTCTGTCCTGAGTTTTATAATCTCCTCCCTTCTTTGGGTTTTTGGTTTGGCTTGTTCTTCCTTTTTCTAAAAGTTTGAGGTGTAGCATTAGGCTATTTTTTTGCTCTCTTTCTGTTTTCTTTATATATGAATTCTTCGCTATAAATTTCCCTCCAAAGATTGCTTTCATTGCATCCCACAGATTCCGGTAGGTTGTATTTGCATTTTCATTTATTTGTAGGTATTTTGTAATTTCTTCTTTAATTTCTTGTGTGACCCATTGGTTGGTCAGGAGGTTGTTGTCTAATTTCCAAGTGTTTATGGGGTTTTTGGAGTTCCCTTTGTCATTAATTTCTAATTTCATTACACTGTGGTCAGATAATATGCATGGGATAATATCAATTCTTTTGCATTTAGGTAGATATGCTCTATGGGCTAGAATGTTAGTCTATTTTAGAGAAAGACCCATGTGCAGCTGAGAAAAATGTGTATTCTGATGTTGTGGGGTGGAACACTCTGTATACATCTACTAAGTCTATTTGTTCTCACCTTTGGTTCAGGTCTGTTATTTCTTTGCAGAGTTTTTTCCAGTTGACCTGTCTCTTTGTGTCAAAGGGGTGTTTAGGTCCCCTGTTACAATAGTGTTATTAATTATTTGGCTTTTCAAGTCTGTTAAGACTCGACTTATAAAGTTTGGTGCTCCAGTATTTGGTGCATAAATGTTTAGGATTGTTATCTCTTCCTCTTGCAGCTTTCCCCTAACTAGTATGTAGTGGCCTTCTTTATCTCTTTTGATTGTTTTCAGTATGAAGTTTACATTGTATGTAAACATAGGAGCTACCCCTTGCTTTTTTCTGGGAACTTGTTGCATGGAGAATTGTTTTCCATCTTTTAACTTTCAGTATGAATTTTCTTTTGAGTAAAATGTGTTTCCTGTATACAGCATATGGTTGGATTTTGTTTCTTAATCCATTCTGCCAATCTGTTTCTTTTGTGAATTGAGGCCATTTACATCAATGGTTATAACTGTTATATGTTGGCTTATTCTTGTCATGCTATTTACTTGTTGTTGCTTTCCTACTTTTGCTATCTGTTTACTTGCTTGTTCTGTTTGACAGTTCCTTTCTATTGTTGTTCTTGAGATTGTGGTCTCTTTTTTCTCTGTCTAGAATATCTTTTAGTACTTTTTGTAATATTGATTTTGCACTCATGAAGTTCTTCATTTGTTCTTTGTTGTGGAAGTATTTTATTTCTCCATTGAATTTGAAGGATAGTTTTGCAGGATACATCCGTCTGGGTTGGAAGCTGTTTTGTCTCAGAATCTGTAATACCTCACTCTAAGCTCTTCTTGATTTCATGGTTTTTATTGAGAAGTCTGCTGTTATTCTGATTGGCTTTCCTTTATAGGTGATCTGTTTCTTTTTTTCTAGCAGCTTTTAATATTGTGTTCTTTTGCTGGATGTCTGGGATCTTGACTATGATATGTCTGGGTGTGGTTTTATTCTGGTTTATGGCTCGTTGGGGTTCTATATGCCTCAATTAACTGCACTTCAGTATCTTTTACCATACTTGGGGAATTTTCTGCTATTACTTCTGCAGATATTCTTTTTATATCATTTGTGTTGCCTCCTGCTGTTTCATTGACTCCTATTACTCGGATATTATTTCTGTTTGCCTCATCTTGCAGCTGTAGGATTGATTTTTCCTGGATCCTTGATGACTTTAAGAGATCCTTCCTTTCATGATCGCTAGCTGCCATCCTGTCTTCAAGATCTGAAATTCTATCTTCAGCTTCAGTTTTGCAACCTTTCAATGGAAGTTTTCAATTCTTGGCAGTCTATTTGAGTCTGTTTCATGCATTCTAATTCATTCCTAAATTGTTCATGTAACATTTCCATTTGTTTCCTATATTCTTCTATTTTTTTTATCTGTTCCTTCTCTATATGTGTGGAGCATTTCTTCCATTATTATTTTCACTTCATTTTTTGCCTGAGAGATTATTTCTGCTTTAATCTCTTCTATGGCCTGATGGAGTTGTTTCTTCAGATGTGATCATTTCAGAAATCGCAGATATGCGGCTTCCTAGTTGTCCTATATCATTGTTTCTTGGACTTGTTCTGGGTGGGGTTGAGTTCTGAGACTGCATTTTGCTCTCCTGTCTTGTCATTTTGGATGTCAGATGAAAAGTGTTGAGCTACAAATTACCCAGGCAGCTCACCCAGCAAAGGCCCACTGCAAAGGCTGTTCCAATGGCACTGCCAAGCTGGGCTCCCTCTCTGTGGGAACCTGCCCCTTATGCTTTCTGCCAAGAGTTCCACACAGAAGGCCACTCAGATGCTGCTTCCCAGGCTGAGCTCCTTTTCTGTCCCAAAGTATCAGGATGGAGAGCATGTGCACGCCTCACCTGCCCAGTATTCCACATAGGCGGGCCGCTCAGATGCTGCTTCTTGGACTGAGCTTCTTCTCTGTGGCCATGTCTAAATTTGAAAGAAATCCCTCACTTCAGGCTCCTTAATGAACTGCCAGGATGCAAGGTGTTGACATTTTTCCTTTTGGAGGTAAAAATCTGAGCCGACCCCACGTGGAGCCATGGGCTGCAGCTTCCTAGCAGTGAGACCCCAGCATGGTCGGCAGAAGGAAGGAGCCCACAGCTACTGTGGTGTCTCCTCCTGGCGCTGCTCCCCAAACCCTGGGTGGTGTGGGAGCTTCCCAGAAATTTTGAAATGTCTTCTTTGATTTCTTTTGTGACCCATTGATTGCTGACGATTATGCTATTAATTGTCCAGGATTTTCTTGTTTGAAATTTCTTGTTGATTTCCATTTTATCCCACAGTGGTCTGATAGGGTAATTTCAATTCCTTTATAATTACTTAAACAGGCTTTGTGGACTAGTATGTGATCTCTTTTGGAAAAAGTACCATGTACTGCTGAAAAGCATGTGAAGTCTGTTGTGGTGGGGTAGAATATTTTATAGATATTTATTAAGTCTATAAGTTCAAGGGTATGGTTCAGTGCTAATATGTCTTGATTTTTTTTTTTTTGAGACAGGGTCTTGCTATGCCGTTCAGGCTGGCCTTGAGCTCACTTTGTAGCCCAGGCTGGCCTTGAACTTGCAACAATCCTCCTGCCTCAGCCTCCGCAGTGCTGGGATTACAGGTGTGGGGCCACCATGCCTGGTTTTTATTGATTTTTTTGTTGCTTACTTGATCTATTTCTTTGGGAAAGTGAGGCATTAAAATTCCCTACCATATGTTAGTATGTGATTTTTTTTTTTTTTTTGAGACAGGATTTTGCTGTGTGGTTGAGACTGGTCTTGAGTTCACTATATAGCCCAGGCTGGCCTTGAACTCACAGTGATCCTCCTGCCCAAGACTCCCAAGTGCTAGGATTACAGGCATATGCCACCATGCCTGCCATATTTGATCTTTTCATTCTGGCAATTTTTGTTTTTTGAAAATAGTTACTCCAGCATTTAATGCATGTATGTTTATCAGGGTTATGTCTTCTTGTTGGATTGTGCCCTTAACTAGTGTGTAGTAACCTTCTTTGTCTCTTCGAATCAGTTTTACCCTGAAGTTCACCATGTCTGTCATTAAAATTGTCTTGATACATGAAATACTATTTTCCATCCTTTAATTTTTAGTTTATGAATATCTTCTTTGATGAGATGAGTTTCTTGAATGCAACAGACTGTTGGATTCTGTTTTTTGATCCAGTCTGCCAATATGTGTCTTTTAATTGGGGACTTGAGACCATTAATATGAAAGATAGTACAGAGATATGTTGATCATTTCCTGTTATTGCCTTCCTTATCTGTTGATGAATCATTTTTTCTTCTCCTCAAATTTTTTGTTGCTGTTTATCCTTTGACCTTATTCTGTTTGTAAGTACGTCAGTTATGTTACTTCTGTTGAGAGGTTTTTTTTTTTTTTTCTTGGTCTTTTTAAGATAGGGTCTTGCTATGCAGTTCAGCCTGGGCTTGAGCTCACTTTGTAGCCCAGGTTGGTGTCGAACTCACAATGATCCTCCTGCCTCAGCCTCCCAAGTGCTAGGTTTACAGGCGTGTGCCAGCATGCCCAGTGAGAATATTTTAAAGTATTTTTGTGTGCTTGTTTAGCACTCATGTATCTTTTGAGCTGGTGTTTTTTATTTCTTCATCTAATTTGAAGGATGGCTTTGCTAGATAAATTAACCTGCATTGGAAAATATTTGCTCTTAGGGCTTGAAATACTTTGCTCCAAGCTATTCTGTTCTTAGGGTTTATGTTGAAAAGTCTGCTATGATACTAATTGGTTTATTTCAATATATGATTTTTTGTTTTGTTTCTCTCTGGCAGCTTTTAAAATTGTTTTTTTTTTTCTGGATATCTGCCATTTTATAAGGATATGCCTTGATGAGCTTTTTTTGTCATATGAACTTGGTGTTCTATAAGCAGTGCTTATCTTTTAAACTCTTTTCTTATATTTGGGAAATTATCCTCCATGATTTCTGTAGACATGTTAGTACCCCACCTGCGTTATGTTCTACCTTTTCTGTAACTCTAGCGGCCTTAGATTGCTCCTGTTCCTGTTACCTAGGAGCTGCTGGGTGATCTTCTCTTGTTCTCTTACTTTCTTTGTGGCTTGCTTGAGTATTTCATTGTATTTTACTGTTTTGTCCTCAATTTCAGGTACTTTATGTTTACACTGGTAATTTCTGCAATTTATCAATTCAATGCAGTTTTTATATTTCAGGTATTTCTGTCTGGCTTTTTTTTTTTTTTTTTTTTTTTTTTTTTTTTTTTTTTTTTTTTTTTTTTTTTTTTTTTTTTTTTTTTTTTTTTTTTTTTTTTTTTTTTTTTTTTTTTTTTTTTTTTTTTTTTTTTTTTTTTTTTTTTTTGACTTTTTGAGACAGAGTCTCGTGATACAGTTCAGGCTGATCTTGAGCTCACTTTGTAGCCCTAGGTGGTCTCAAACTTGCAATAATCCTCGTGCCTCAGCCTCCCAAGTGCTGGGTTTACAGGTCTGTGCCACCATGCCTGACTTGTCTGTCATTTTTTGATAATTCCTTGTTGAATCTATCATTCAAGTTTTAAATTGTTTTGGTTAGCTTGTCCAGTCTTTTACCTATTTAGCTGACATTCACTGTGGGCCTATTGAGTGAAATTGCTGTGAACTTTTGGTTCATTTCCTCTTAGAACTCATCTAGCCTCTTCATTTATAAACTTTTATAGACTTCTAGTACTTGGTATTTGCTTTCCTTTCTCTTTGTAACCCCTTGCTTTGCCTTGAGAAAGTTGAGAAATCTCAAAAATCTTCTGCTGCCTTACCTTCCCATGTGCCTATGTGTCTCTGTATTTGTCTGTCTGTCTGTCTATCTGTCTGTCTATTTATCTCTCTATCTCCTTATTTTTTTCACTGTAGGTTAAGGACTGGAGGACTAAGGGGAGTTTGTGGCTTATGTGGAGATTTTTAGTAGGATCTTGCCTCCCCATAAATAATTATCAGATTTATATGTCCAGTGCTATTATTTGCACCTTCTGTTAATTACTTAAGTGAACTGGACTCTGTCCCTACGTCCCTAACCCTGACCTCAATTTCTAAGATACCTGATGGGAACAGAGACCAAATATGTGATTCACATATAGCTTCTTTGCTAGAGAGACTTGGGTGCTCACACCCCAGTAACTCCTCCGACCTTCCTCTGCAGTACTGAAGCGACCGCAGACTCAGGTCCTCTTTCCATCAGGTTGCAGCACTCTTGCTGATTTTGACCCAGTCCAAGTTCTCAGGTTAGGACTCTTTCTGTTGCTTCCCTTTGGTGTGACTGGGGAATCAATAGACAGATTCACTGGCACAAAATTGTCCAGTGCATCAGGAGTATTCCTGTGAAGCCACATTGGTTACAGTAGTAACAAGCTAATCAGGTATAGTGGTATCTGTCAGCGCAAGTGCAGGACATATGAGGAGACCCAGTTTTGGGTTTCCCTTTATCCTAGAGAAGAAACCTATGGTTGTGGTATAAGCATAACAGCCCAAATGCTGACCCACAGCTAATATACACTGAATGCGATAGCTATGTCTCCTCAAATGGTAAAAAAAAAAAAAAAGCATCAAACATAATTGTATAGAATCAGTTATCTAAAGCTCAGGGTGTTGGAAGATTGGAGAGTGCCAGAGGTAGGTAAAGGAAAGAAGAAAAAAAGTTCCCCCACTAATATTTCTGCTGTGTGGTATGGGAGGGAGGAAACAGGAGGGAGGTGAGGATGCTAATGGGTGTAGAGGTATGTTATGTATTTAGGTGGGGAGAATGGGGAAAAGTGAGAAGAAAATTGCCCGTTAGAAACGGAGATGAAAACCAATTCTATGACTAATACAAAGATTACAGAAAAAATTAAAGATAGATAAAAGGAAAGAAAAACAAGAAAAAATGAAAAGAAAGACAAAAGAAAACTGAAAGAAAAGAAAAACAAGAAAGGACAAGAAACAGGAGAAAAGTCAGCTGAAAAGATAAGGATAAAAGTAGAAGGATTACAAAGGGACAAGGGAGAATTCCTTTACCCTCTATAAATATATTGGGAAAAAAAGACAAGAAGAAGAGAAACACACACATGCAGAAAAGAGAAAGGGAAATAATGGAATAAAAATAGTGGGATGAATGGAAGGAGGCACTCAGCAAAAAAAAATTAATGACAGTTTTCTATTGTTTTAGACACGTGGCTCTTTTCCACAGGCTAGGAAGAAGGGGCGGAGCTCAAGCCAACATGTGTCTCTGCTCTCGCTGGAAGTCTAAGGTGGCAGCCCGCCTCTGGGACAGTGCTTGGTGTAGACATCTGCATAAGGCGGAAACAGCGTCAATGAGACATTCCAATCCTGCGTAACTCAGGCTGAACCTGGCCTCCCAGGGCAGGACCCGGGTCTGTGTTCACCAGCTCTAGTCCCTAGGTAGCTTGCGCTCCAATTGCTGCCATCTCTCGTGGGGGTCCTTCCCTCCTCCACTCTGGGAATTGGACAGTGTAGAGCGTGGGTTGGAGCCAAAGGGCTGCTCTGGGACCCAGGTTCAAACCCTGAGCTCTTAACTACAGAGGCGTCTTTGCTAGGTCTCCTCCACAGTTGTGGTGGCAGGGAGTGGACTGAGGTAATTCAGCAGCTGTTGGCTGCGGAAGGCCACTCTGGAAGCAGTATTCCACGTTTCCTGTTTGGTCCCAACTGCCCCAGATTTTCTCAGTCTCAAATGGTTCTCCCTGTGTGAAAAGATTTTTGTTTCACACTGTCTCCTGGCTGAGGGCTGGCCAGTTGCTCTCTGCCCGGATCAGCTCGCAGAGGGTCTTGTGGGGAACTTGGCCGAGGCATGAAAAGTTAAACATGTTTAGATAAGCGAGAAGTGTTGTGTCTGGCTGTTGTGCTTCCCTTTCCCCAAGAAAACTGCCCAGCCTTGAGAATGCCTTTCCCAAGCTGCTTTTCTACTCCGTTTTCCCCTTATACAGATACATGTGTTCTAAATAAAAGCCTGAGAGTTCTTGGCTTCGGCGCTACTCCTGGAGTCTAACTCTGGTGCTCTCGGTCGAGTAGCCCCTCTGGTCTTTGGATGATTGAACGAAGTCGCATCTCCAAGTCGTAATTCATTCTCTACACTGCCACGGTCACACTCTGTGACAGGCCCCTTTTCTTTTCCTCCATGTGTTCTACTCCTTCTGTATCATTTAATTTTTTTCTCTTTTTGTCAGTTTCCTCCCAAGTAGCATCCTCTCACTTTGATTCTTCTGCGAGTTCTTGTTTTTATATACTAGCTCTAGGTGAATATTCTTGTGTGTGCACATGCTTCCTGGTCTGCCTGAACAAGTTTCTCTTCAGTGCAGCATTGCTGTGTCCCCCATCTAAGATTATGCTAACCTGCAATCTGGAATGGTTCTGTAACTGTTTTCTGAATAGCAAAGTATACTAATGATGTACAGATTCATATTGGCTCAACTTTGCCAATTTGTTGGTTGCAAAATGTAATTTTCATTTCTTTTGCTGTCCTCTTGACAGTTGTTCCAGTTTCATGAAATGATATGAATATAACAGTGTTTTTTTTCTGGAGGAGTTTATCTTCCATTGAAATTACATGGTCATTGAAGTTTTGGTAGAATTTGCTATACATAGTTTCTTGGTGGAAAGATACTAAGTACAACTTCAACTTTACTAATAAGTAAGTAAGATTATTTAAGTGTCTTTTATTATATTTTGGTGAGCTACATATATCTTAAGAATCTGGCACATCTGAATTTTTAAATTTATTGGCATAAAGCTATTGCTAATTGCATTTTTTATGTTTTAATCATATATTTTTTCTATCTCCACTTTACTTTTTTCTTTCATATTATTTATTTAATTTCACTAGAATTGTTTCCACTTTTTTAGTCTTTTCAAAGAATGAGCCTTTGCCTTTGATATTTTTTATTATTTTTGTTTTCTGTTTCCTCTATTTCACATGTATATATTCTTGTTCATCTGACTTTATTTTGTAATCCTTTTTCTAAATTTGACTCCAAACTCGTAACTTCCTGCTTTTTTCCTTTTTTTTAGACAGGGTCTTGCTATGTAGTTCAGGCTGGCTTTGAACTCACTAGGTAGCCCAGGCTGGTCTCAAACTAGTGATGATCCTCCTTCCTCAGCCTCCCAAGTCTTGGCATTATAGGCATGTGCCACCATACTTGGCTTCTTGTTTCTTCCTAATTAAAGTAGTTAAAGTTATAAATTTCCCTGAAAGCACTGGTTTCATTATGGCTTATAAGTACTGATATGTAATGCTTTCACCATTCTAAACATTTTAAGTTTCTGTTATGATGTTTTTGGACATGAGTCAGAATTATTTATAAGATTGTTTTTTACTTTTGTTTTTTACTTTTCAAATAGATGGGAACTTTTTGTGTTGTCTTCAGTTTATTGTATGCATTGTGTTGTGGTGAGGATATACGTTTGTATACAACTTATTATTTGAAATGTTTGAAGAACTGCTCTGTGACCGAAATCCTAAACTGTTGTGTAAATAATCTATATGTACAGAAAAGAAAATGTACTTTAATTCTCGATGGAGACTTTTAAATATTTATTAAGATTGTTGTTTAGAGGATCCGGGGAAGATGGCGACCGGGTGAGCAGCAAGGGAGCGAACCTCCTTAATAAACACCACCAGCTCGAGACAGACTTGGTGAGCGTGAATGCCGGAACCTCGGCTGGGAAGTTTAAACTGGGCGTATTTCTCTGAGATGCCGGGGGAGATGTGGTAGGGCGGACCAGGCTGCCGGGGCGAGACGTGGGAA
>PVLD010013654.1:0-55223 GCA_004027595.1 Dinomys branickii | reverse complement strand
TGGTGATGGTGGTGGTGGTGGTGGTGGTGATGGTGGTGGTGGTGATGGTGGTGGTGGTGACGGTGGTGATGGTGATGAGGACAATATGAGAATAGTGATCATGGTAGTGGGGATGATGATGATGATGATGGTAGCGATGTAATCAGCTCACATTTATTTTCCCATTTCCCTTCTCATTATTGTTAGATTACTTTCCCATGGGATTGACACCATTTTAACCCCCATTTTGTAGATGAGGAAACTGAGGTTATAGGTGGCCACCCAGCTGAAGAAAGACAGAGTGGGGATGGGGTTTCAGGCTGCCTGCCTCTTTCTTCTAGCCAGTGCTGGCAGAGGCTGTACCCAGCTTCCGCTAGGCCCAGGGCATGGGGATGTCAGGTCTCCTCCCCGCTTTGTCCTGCTCTGACCTGGTGGGATAAGCCTTTGAAGGCTCTGTTCACACTCTGAGCTGGGGGCCCCTATCATCCTGTTGGCACTGGCAGCCATGCTCTGCCAGGAGGGAGGGGAAACATTTCTACAGCCTACAGCTGTTCTGTGCCAAGGTCTGGCCACAGTGATATGAATGTGGAGGAATTCAGAGCATATGGATCCAGTTTCTCTTGGAATACACAGCAAATGGTGCTGGACAAAGGTAGGCTGCCTGCGGGACTGAGAATGGTAGCCAATAGCCTCCACCATGTTTGGCAGCTCCAGGACTCGGCTGCATGGGCTGGTGGCACTGGGCAGTGGCAATCCATCCAGAAGGGAGCAACAGATACCATTCATGGCTGTTCCCTGAGCATGCCAGTGACAGGTGGATGGGGACCTCAGCTGGGCTGGGTGAGGTTCTGGACAGGGCTGGCCACATACAAAGATCCTTCCAGGAGACACGGTGTCACATAGCATTGGGAGTGAAGTTTGTTTTTAAAATTATTATAATTTAAAATTTTCCTGCTGTGTTTGCTGAGTAAGTTCTTGATCTTGACTTTGTTGAATCTTGAGGGTCCAATCTGTCAAGTGACCCAGAAGATACGGAGTCACTGTGCACAGCCCCAAACAGTACTTATGGCTGTGGTTACCAGGAATCTCTCTCTTTCCTTCCAGGCTTCAGTTTTATCTCCTCTCAATATATGCTCTTGACTGGGGCCGCCAAGCATATTCTCTCACTCTCTGGCCACGGTGATTGCTTTAAAGAGGGGCACGTGACCCACAATGGGCCAGTCAGAGCCCTTCCCTGGATTTCTGCTCTGGGAATAGTTGAAGGCAGACCTTGTCTGCCATGACTGTGGGACTTGAGCCCTCTCTAGCATGTCCCCTGCTCAGTGGAGGTAAAGAAGACAAGGTATCAGTAAAGAGAGAAGAGGAAGACAAAAGAAATGTCCAGGTGAGCTTGGCATCCTAGGGCACTGCCTCATATCCACCTTCACAGAGTTTTTGGTGTCAAGAGCTAAAAACATACTATTTTGACTAGGCTCACCAAGTTTCTGTTTCCGTGTCCTATGACTAATCCCATGGTGATAAACGCAAGCCTGTCCTGGCTTCTGAGGCGCCTCCATGGTTCATTGCCTTCACTGTTCCTCAGAGCCAAATATTAATATTCCCATTGACATATATTACCAATCATAATCACCTTCCCATCCCAAGAACCCCACCCCGGGCCAACCACTGAGCTAAGCCTCTTGTTGGAATTATGTTATTGAAACCCACAATGCTGTTGGAGGTCACATTTGTTATTTACCCCATTTTTAAAAAGAAGGAAATGGACCTGAGGTGTAGAGGGCCTGAGGGACTCCCTCTGGGTTACAGTGTGGGCAGGTGATCGAACCAGAATTTAAACTGAAGTCTACCACAGTAATGCCGATGAGGGGGAACACAGGCGTAGGGAGCGGCTTCTGGCAGCAACCATCTCAACTTCAGCCCTCCTTTTAGTCTCATGTTGGCTCCATGTGGCAGATACTATTTTTACCGCCCTCTGGCAGGTGAAGAAATAGTTTAGGGAGGTTGCATGACTTACCAAACAGTACATATCTAGAAAACTGTGTCAACATTCCTTTGGTATTTCAGAACTGGGTGCACATAACTTCCGTACTGTGGGGCTGGAGGTATTACCCTGTTTGGAAAAGGCCTCTATTCCTCCTTCCCTGACTCTTTGCTTATCTGTGTCTCTATATCATGTGGCTTTGCAATGCCTTCCATAGAAAGATGGAGTCTTTTTTTCTGTCTCTGGAATCTAGATGTTTTAACCAACTCAAACTGTTGAAATGAAATAGACAACAGAAATGTATTTTCTCAGAGTTCTGGAAACTGGAAGTACGAGAGAAGAGTGTGAGAAAGGTTAGGTTCTGGTGAGGGTAACTTTCCTGGATTCTAGTCAACCATCTTCTGCTATATCCTCACATAGGGGGCTGAAAGAGGAAAGGTGGGAGGCCTTATAAGGCCATAGACCTATTGGATGAGGGCCCCATCCTTTTAACTTCATTTAACTTCAATGAACTCCTAAGCCTTCTATCTCCAGATATAGTCACACTGGGGTTAAGACTTCAATGTGTGAGTCTTTTGGCAAACAATTGAGTCTATAGCACTGGGTTTGGCCATGTGACTTGAGTTAGCCAGTCCAGTGTGGCAGAAATGGCTCTGTGCCAGTTCCAAGCAAGGCCTTATGGGAGTCTGCAGAGCCTTGCCTTGCTGCATGCAAATGAGCCTAGCAAAGCTAATGCAGGGCAAGGCAAGCTGTCCTGGTGAGAGCCGGCCTCCACCTATCCAGTCACTGCCTGCAGGCTTGAGCAACCACAGCAGCTGTTGTAGTTTGGGGTTTTGCAAGGAGAACAATACAATACAGGACACATATTTTGTAAGGTTATTTATAATAGTCACCCAAAGAATCATATACAAAAAGAGAGTACAGGAAATCTGTCATACAGACCAAAGAATCCAGCTGAGGGCCTGGATCCCACATCAATGTCCACATGAGTTCAGCTGAAGACTTAGGGCCCATCACCCTGCCTCCCACGAGTCCAGCTGGAGACCTAGAGCCCATGACAATGTCTCATACAGGCCTGATTCACAGATCTATGCTGGGAAGGCCCAAAGGTCATTGGGGCAAGCTAGAAAGTCTGTGCTAGCGGGGTGAAGGATCTTTGCTAGCAGGCTGAGGGATACAAACTTGAGCCAGGAGGAACACTCAAAGTAAGAATCAGAGCTCCCCTGAAAAGTACTACGGCCGTCCTTAGCAACAGTGAGGTCCTGAGCTCCTCTGAGGATGAAGAGAGCAGAGTGGAAAGCCAATGTGACCAGCTTCTCCAGGAGACTGGCAGTGCACCATCTTCCCCTGTAGAGCCAGGAAGCGATGCTCCAAAGGGAACCGAAGCCATTCCCAGCGACAATGAGGTTCTGAGCTCCTGTTCCAATGAGAACAGCTGAATCTATTAGGACAGCCAGCATGACAAGGTCCTCCAGAAAAACCAACAGCCCCCAACAGCTTCTAACAGCCCCCTCAACAGCCTTTCCTCTTCTCCAGTTCTGCCTCTTACGTTGCCGGCCACAAGCCTCAGATGGGCCTCTCACACCGAACACCACACCAATTCAGTTCGGCTGGGTATTACAAATTGACCACTGGTGGTCAGTCCAGTGCAGCAGCCCTGCTGATATCACCCCATACTGTAGGCCAGAAGAACTGTGCACTAAATACAGCTTTGTTTGTGTGTGAAGCCAGGAAGTTTGGATATGTTTGTTACACAGCAACATCTAACAGATACAGAGACATCCTTGGGTATGGGTGCAATTGGGGTGGTTTGTTAGAGATTTTGGGAAGGGCAGTCAAGCCATGGGGAAGAGAGAGGGTGCAGGGCTGAAGCTGGTAAGGTGAAGAAGCGTTTACAGTCACACATTGTGTAAAACACATTTCAGTCAATGATGTATGTACATGATGGTGGTCCCGTAAGATTAGATCACCCAGTGATGTTGTGGCCTTCTTGGTTTTTGGGAGCCTACTCTGTGATATTTGCACAATGATGAAATTGCCCAGTGATGCATTTATCAGAATGTTCCCATCAATAAGTGGTGTGCAACTGTCTGCCTAGCACCCGACTGGGACGGACCTGGGGACACTGGCAGCCCACTTTGGCAGCTCTGCGTGGCAAAGCAGAGGTACACTGGTGCCTTCAGGTGAGCATTTTTGTGTGTCCCTTGGTGACCAGCTAGGGGTTGGGCTGGATGTTGGAAATAGCAGGCTCAGACCTGGCTTCCTCTGTGTGTGTGTGTGTATGTGTGTGTGTATGTGTGTGTGAGTTCACCACAGGGGGCACAGGGTGCAGAAGCAAGGTCTCCACTCTGGGACCTCCTGGGCTTGCATCCTGCCTCCAACTGCATTGCTGTGGTTCCTTCCCCAGGCTCCAGACAAACCTGAGGCTGGGGAACGAATATACTAGGAACAAAAATGGTAGTTACTTCCCCGAGCGCATTTCAGGAGGTCCTCACCACTGGTGCTCGCTCTGATAGGGTACTGTTACAGTTCTAACTCTGAGTCCAGGACCTTAAAATAAGCCTCCCTGGGAAAGAGGTCACTGATGGTGGGGTCTCCGCCTAGGAACAGGTGCGTGGCAGTGTCCTCCATACATTTCCTGTCCGGACACCCAGGGCATCTGCAAAACCTCTCAGACGATGGCTTCTGAGAGAGCCCTTGGCTTTGGAGAGCCAGAGGCCTCAGGATTGGGATCTCAGCTGTGCTTGAGTAACAGTGAAACAAACAGTCAAAGTATATCTTGCTTTTGCTTCTCCAGCTCCTCATGCCGTTGCAGTTCAAACAAACAAACGCTCCACTTTGCCTTGGAGGAGCTGGGATGTCACAGCCTTTGTACAGCTCGGCTGTATTTCTGTCACTGAACACTCTGTTCCCCTTTGAAAGCACTTTTCTCTGGAAAGCAGGGGAGGGGGAGGCAGCTCATTCTCCCTTCCCAGGCTGTGTGTGGAGCCAAGTTAGGTGGCTTGGGAGAGTGATGCCTCTGTGGTCCCAGGTCATCTCCACCCTACATCTGCAGGACGACCCTGATGCAGGAGGTTTTGATTTGTGCATTGTGACTTTATAATGGGGAGAAAGCAACATGTGTTCAGTAGAACCTTTACTTTGGATTTTGACCTGGGATTTTTGCCTGGTCTTAGGGACACACCATGATTGTGGGACCCACGCTTGCCTGTGTGGCCTTGGTGCTGAGGTGGGACCTTTGAGAGACTGGGGTCAATGCAGTGCAGTTTCCCCTTCTGATCTTTTCTTCTTAAAGTTTTTAATTTAAATTTATTTTTTAAACTGCTATAGAAACACATGAAGATTATATATAGTTAGACCTACCATCACACATGAGTCTTGATACACTGTGTAATGTTTTTTGTGGGGTTTTTTTGGTACCGGGAACTGAACACAGGACCTTGCACTTGCCAGACAGGCACTTATGCTGCTAAGCTATATCTCCAGCCCTATACTGTGTAATGTTTGAATGAGGTTAAACATATGCTTCTTTTCTGTTTGACATTCATCATGTCTTTGTGGTGAAAACATTCAGAAGCCTTCCGTCCAGCCAGCTCGTTGATACACGCAGCTCATTCTTGTTACCTGCAATCAGGTGAACCATATTCACCGGAACTTCTTGTTCCTTATCTGCCTGTAACTTAGGACCCATAGATTAACCTCTTCATACCCCTTCCTCCTATTCTTCCTGGCCACTGGTAGCCAGCATTCTGCTCTTAATTTCTAGGAAATCAACTTTTTAAAGATTCTGCCTATGAACAAGATTAGGTGGTTCTTCCCTTTTATGTTTGGTTCATTTCATCTAACATAATGTCTTATAGTTCCATTCAGGTCACAAATAGAATATTATTCAGGCATAAAAAGGGATGAAATCCTGTCATTTGTGACCATATTTTATTTATCCATTCAACAGATGATGGACAGACAGTTCCATGTCTTGGCTATTGTGAATGGTGTTGCAATGAAAAGGGCAGGGCAGATGTCTCCTTGATGTGTTGATTTCATCTCCTTTGGACAGGGAGCCGGGAGTGGAATCACACCATTGTTCTGTTTGTAAGTTTTTGAGCAATATCCGTACTGTTTTCCTTAATGGTTCTAACTGCTAATATTTTCAAATTACAATGGGCTTATCCAGATGTAATCACATTGTAAGTTGAGGAATGTTTGCATGTCTTTTGCCATGTGAACTTTTGGCATCCTCTTCTGGTTTTGGGCTCAGCCAGGTGGCTTGCTTTGGTCAGGGAGTGTCAGCAAAGGTGGTACAAGCAGAGGCTTGAAAAGTCCTACCATGCTGGGCTCGCTTTAACCCTCTGCCACCTCCAAGAGATGGATCTGCTCAGTGCCAGCCTGCTAAGGATGAGAGGCATACAGACAGGACCAAGTTACCTCAGTGTCCGGCAAACAGGAAGTGGAGCTGTGGATGTGGCGTTGCACCCAGTAAAGTTCCTCAGTGGCACCTCATGGCACCTTGTGGCACCTGTCAGTGCCATGGATGTTTCTGTAGAGGCCCAGCACTGGGTACCACTGAGGACGTGCCATTGTCTTACATGCAGATTTATTGTGATCAAGAGAACAGCCAGGCAGAAGGAGAGAATGCCCTCCACAAGCCACCTCTGTCTGCCAGCCCTACACGGTGCCACCTCTGTTCTCTCCCTCCACCCACCCTTTCAGCAGCCAAGAGGAGGACCTGGATCTCTCTGTCTCTTGTGCTTAAGTACCTGTAATTAACAGCAAGGCTGACTCAGAAGCCCCATCCTGCCAGCCCACGCCCCGCCCTTTGCTGGTCAGAATGGAGTTTGCAGGAGCTGAGTAATTGTATTATTGCACTAAATGGAACATTAATCAAACAGCTTGAAGGCCCTTGGGCTGTCCCTATGGGCTCTGCTCTTGGCTGAGTGTCTCAGTGGGAAGTCACACTCACTGGTCCAGTCTGGTGGACCCTGGAGTTTCCAGCTCTAGCTTTCCAGGGGCAGCTCCCACCCAGTGCCCCTGGAGCTCCTTGTGTTACAGGTTCCATTTCACAGATGTAGAAATAGAGGCCTGGAGAGGTCAAACTATTCACTCAAGATAACCTAACAGGAAAGATGGAGAGGATTTTCACTCAGACACACAGTATCTAGAGGCTGGAGCAACCGCCCATGTCCCTTCAACCCGCCCACAGGCTGACTACATGTTGTCTTCAGCTTTGGTGAGACCTGGGAGGAGGGATGCCCAAGCTGGCAGATGTCGCTGAGGCACAGACACTTTACCTAAAGCAGCAGAAAGATTCTGAGGGAGCACAGGGGCCCCGGTAAATGTCTCCATGGGGAGAGGTGAGGGAGCAGCGACAGGCACAGCAACAGGAGTGCTAGGTGATTCCACCCCACTTGCGCGCGTGCATATGTGTGTGTGTGTGTGTGTGTGTGTGTGTGTGTGTGTATAGGACGTCTCTCTTCCCTGCACCTTATGACAGGGTGGCTATTTTTAAACCCTGCTTTTTATAGTTAAGACATGTTCATATCAAAGTCACCGCGTAAGGCATCACGTCAGGCGGTGACGTTGGAGGACAGGGCTGGGGCGAAGCCTGGGGCTGATGTAGGAGCCCATGAGTCACCACAAGTTTCCTGGCTGCTTCTCTGTCCTTGGGAGCTGAATTGCTGGGATTTTTTCAGGGGCAGGGCCGTCAGTCCAGCCAGAGCTAGCCATCCACTGCTGAGTCTGGGGACACCTTCCTCACCTCCACCGAGTACCCAGAGCTGATCACGCTGACCCTTGTAAGGTGCCTGAGTCCCCTGCGGTGAGGCTGACCCATCATCTTCCACACGGAGGCAGGGGCTCCTTCACAGTGCTCCTGCTGCACAGCACTTTCCAGCTCCCCCATACTCGCAAAATGAAGACCCACCCAGTGCTCCCCAGCTGTGCCCCCCATCGGCCAGCCTCCGCTCCTGCTGCTCCCTGCGCACGCCCTGTGCCTGCCGTCCCATGGCCAGCTTTGGCATCTGTGGGCCCCTCTGCTTATACCTCGTTTGCCCCAATGGGCTACTGTGTCCAAGACCTGGGGTGAGGGACTGTGGAGAAGCAGCTCAGGCTGGTGGGGGCACTCAGAGGAGGGAAGTAATCCAGGAAGCCCGGAGAAGCTGATGGTGAGACCAGGGAGACCAGGGAGACCAGGCCAGCGGGCATGTGATGCAAGGCTTTTCCTTGTTGCTGCATAGGGGAACCTGGGGGGTGAGTGATCTGTGGGGCTTTCAAGCTGTTCCTTGGAAATCTGAGCTCCTTGGAGGAGCCCGGAGGCCAGAGCACCTCCAGACTTTCTGTTTCCTCCCTCAGTTCCCAAATCTGTTGTATCAGAGGGAAATGCTTTGTAGTTTTAAAAAATGTTTGAAAACATCTAAAATTTGAAATCAGATGAAACATTTTGATTTCCCTGCTCAGCCACTTAGCTGAGTGACTAGGTAAATAATCGAACCTCTCTGGATGTCATTTCCCCCCAGTCTGTAACACAGGAGCGATAATTTCCATCACAGGATGTGGCAGATTGTATTTTCCAAAGATGGTCACCATGAGTGATCCCTTTTTATCTCTGGCAGAACCTCCACACTCCCTCATCAAGAGTCTGGTCCCTGCCCCTTGAGCCTGGGTCGGGTGTGTGACCGCCTCAGTCAGCAGAGCACAGCGGAAGAGGTGATGCTGTGACGTCTGAGGCTATGTCTCGAGGTGGCTGTGGTCTTGTGGGTTCTCCTGGGGTGCTCATCCTCAGCTCAGGACCAGGTACACTGGTTGTGCCTTTATCCAAGAAAAATTGAGCGCAGAGACAGTGGCTGGCCATGCCCACGTCACAAAGCTGTGGAACGCATTTGCTCCATGTCTGTTTACTTCTGCTGCTGCTTCTTTATGCGGGATAGTGAGGAGCCAGGGCTGGGTTCTGAGTCTTCCCAGGGAAGGGGTTCTTGTCTCTCCCTAAACACTTAACTTGCACCCATTGTTCAGAGCAGGACTGATGAAGCAGACTGGGCCCTGCAGATTGGCTCCCTGAAAGCTGTCTCCTTCCTGCCTGTCCCTCAGGGCCCTCCATGGCTGCCCCAGAAAGCGGGGGCTGAGTGGTCCAGCTGGGCATTGCCAAAGGAAGGGCCGCAGAGATGGGGAAGGGGCAACTCTTGGCACCAGCCCTGCTTCCTGACTGCCTGTGGCTCGTCCTCTGCGCTGGAGTGGCTGTGACAGAGGGTCTGGGGACTTCCCTCTCGGCATTAATAATACTGCTAATTAAGCAGCCAAGGCAAGAGCATGGCTGGCGCCAATGAGGGGACAATGGTCTGAAAAGGGAACAGAGAGACGCATCAGCAGCTTCCCATGCAGGGCTTTCAAAAGAGCAGCTGTGGGGAGCAGCGGGCGGAGGACAGAAGGGACGTCGCCAGAGTGCCGATCGCAGCCTGCACGGGCAGGGAAATGCTGGGATGAGCCAGTGCCAGCTGCCCAGCTGTGTTCCTCCCTGGCACCCTTGCCTGCCCAGCTGGACCAGGCTTCTCTATAGTTCTGGACAGGCTGGATGGAGCAGACAGCCAGAGGGCACCAGCTGGTCCACAAGGAACCCCCATGAAACCTTCCTGTTCCTTGGTTTCCTCATCTACAGAACAGGCAGGTGGAGCTCACATCTTATGTGCTGCTATTGATTGAAGCTGCCTGCCTGCAGCGTTGCCTTGAGAATTCAGAAGCTTGAAATCAGTGCTCTAGGGTGGTGATGGTGAAACTTTTAGAGCCTTCAATGGTAATAAGCATCTGGCTGCAGCTTGCATGCCATCGATTCACCACCACTGCTCTAGGGAAAAGGTTGCTGGGATCAACTAGTTATGTCTGCTGTGAGTGAAAGATTGCTAATCTGGGGTGCGAGTGCTTCCCATGGATTAAATCTCCAAGGCCTATTCATTTATCTAGTACGTGTATCTTAAAAATACCTGCTGCTGGGCATGGTGCTATACATCTATAATCCCCAAACTTTGGGAGGTTGAGACTGGATTGTTGCAATTTTGAGCCTTGGATAGGCAATTTAGTAATCTGAGACCTTGTCATCAATCAATCAACTAACCCATACATATACATATACATACATGCATACATACATACATAGGCAAGTCCTCGGTCCAACCCCAAGTACCACAAAGGAAACAGAGAAACAGAAAACATCTACTAGCCAGCCCTCTTTCTTGGCTAATTTCCTCGTCTATAAAATGTCTCTTGACGTCATCCAGAGTGTGGTTCCATGACCCTCATGGATTCCAAAGTCCACAGATGCTCAAGTCTTGTATATAAAATGATGTGGTCTTTGCATAGAACCTTGCTCATCACACTGTCTAATGCAATCTAAATGCTATGTCGATGCTCCTTATGCTATACTGTTTAGGAAATAGTGACCAGACGGTCTATACATTTGGTACATACACAGTTCTTTAGAAGCATACTTTCCATCCATGCTGGGTTGGGCTGGGGATATAGCTCAGTGGAATAAGCGCCTGCCTAGCAAGCGCAAGGTCCTGAGTTCGATCCCCAGTACAGCCAAAAAAAAAAAAAAAAAAAAAAAAAAAAAAAAAAAAAAAAAAAAAAAAAAAAAAAAAAAAAAAAAAAAAAAAAAAAAAAAAAAAAAAAAAAAAAAAAAAAAAAAAAAAAAAAAAAAAAAAAAAAAAAACATCCATGCTGGGTTCAGTCTGCAGGTGTGGAACCTATGTAGGTCTGACTGTACTTTCTCTCCCTTTGGGCTGTGATTTTTAGAGATGAAGGAATAGGAAGAAATTAGGGCTAAGAGAAGAGATACGAAGAATGACAAGAAGGTGTTGCTGTTTGCCTACCAGTTCACACCCAGGGCTGGCGTACAGAGCCCGTGTAAGAGTTATTGGAGCCCAGCCATGCCCGTTTGTCCCTGTACTACCTGGGGCCGCTTTCCTGCTACAATGCAGAGCTGAGGGCTTGAGCAATGGAACTTATGATCCATGAAACCTCAAGTATTTACTGCCCAGTGCTAGACCTAAACTTGTGCTATACACTTTTGGAGGCATTTCCTGCATCATCCTGGCACTTGCTTTCCATGCCAACCCCTGAGCTGGGCAGAGAAGATACCATCAAGCCTCTTTTTCCAGAAGAGGAGACTTCAGCATGGCCACAGAAGGTAAGGCCTTGACTTGGACAATTGAGCTTCTTTCCCTAGGCCTCCTTTTCCACTCTGGCTTCGAATCACCTCCTAAATCTGCCTAATCTGCCCATTCTGCCCCTGCCAGTCCCTCGCACATTCACCTGAGTGATTCTGACAGCCCCTGGGGCTTTCCCTGCATTGTCCTGCATGGCTTGCTTAAATCTGAATCAAATCAGGCTGCTTTCCTGGTCAAAGCCCTCCCATGGCTCCCCGGTGCTGTAGCCTGGAGCCTGAGCCCCTCAGCATGGTCCCCAAGCCGCCTGCTGCACTTGGAGCCTCCTCAGCCCCCATAGTTTCCCGGGCGTCGCTGCTCTTTGCTAAGTCCTCCTAGTGCTCTAGGGCTCATTCAGTTCCCAAGCCACCAGAGGAAACCTCTACTCACTCCTTGTGTCCAGGCTGGTAGGAAACCCCAGGTGCCCCAGTTGCCTTCCTCAGCCCTGTTCACCGGGCAGGCCCAAGAGCCACTGTCTGTCACAGGGGTCAGAGAATCTCATTTTTGTTACCGGTGAGCAAACCAAGTCACACAGAGACCAGTGCTCTCCCTGGCTCACACTGCTAACAAATGGCAGAGGCCTGATCAGAGTGGAACTCCAGACTAACTCGCAGAAGCCTCTGGGAGCAGCCAAGTGCCCTTTGCTCCCCTCTCTTGTATTTACTATGCATCTGCTGTGTGTCAGGCCCAGCACTGGGCTCAGGATGATGGTGGTGACTGGTGCAGATGTGGCTCATGATACAGCTGGATTCCAAACAGGGAAGTCTGTCCTCCCAGCTGCAGCATGAGCTGCGCATGAGCCGTCCACCCCACCGCTCCTGCCTGGGTTCCGTCAGCCTGAGTGCCAGGCCTCCCTGCTTCCTAGGTCTGTCCGTGTTGGGGCCTGAGCTGGCCACCTCCCCTCCCCAGGGTGCCTGAGGCTGCACGGCTGCTGTAATTGGCAGCACAGAGCCAATTGATCCACTTGTGTGTACACTAGCCACAGGAAACATAATTAACAGTGTTTGGGATCTATTAATTGCACCAGCGAGGAATTCCAAACAACCGAACTCAGAGATTCCCTTCGAGTGTGTCTTTGCCTTGACCACATGGAGGGACCCAGAAAAGAGCAACAGAGGGCTGGTAAAGAAGGTGTGGCCGCTCCTGGGCAGATGGAGGCCTGTCTGCTGTTCTAGGGCAGCATGGAGGTGCCGAGACAGGTACAGGAAGGCTGCTTTCTTCCAAGGAGCCTCTTGGACTGCCTCATGCATTTCCAGCAGCCTCTGGAATCTCTTGCATGGCAGCTCACATAGTGGCTCCTGCCTTGGTGGCTGGAGTCGGTTTTATGTGAGTTCATGCAGCCTTTTTGTGGTCAGAGTCTTTTAATAAAGGGTTGTGAATGTAGCTCAGTGTGAAGGCCCTGGGTTCAGTCCCCTGTTATCAACTGTTATTGTGATGGCAGCTGCTGGTGGTAACTTCTGTCCCCACTCTATCAGAGGCCCCTGGGTGATCGGTTTTGTGGCTTCACCTTCTTTATGAAACACAGCTGCTTTTGTCTTAGACACTTGAAGTCCTGAGGTCTGAGGAAATAAAAATCAAACTAGTTTGCCTGTCTTAAGGCACTAAGAAAGATGACCACTGAAAATGTTTTGAATTCCTTTATGCCTAATACTTAGAAATCCAGTTAGGAAAGAAAGAAAACAATGGCAAATATCTGTGCTCACCATATGATTTTGTCTGGTTTTAAATCTCAGGCCCATTCCTGTTCCCAGATAATCCCAAAGCTTCAACTGCCAAGAAGGTATGAAGACCTGACCCTGAGCCTTACTGTTTCCTAAGTATTGCTCAGACTAGACAGTCAGGGTAAGTTCAGGTCATTTTGGATGCTAGCAGCGTGGGTTTTTCAGGATTATTAGGAGTTTGGCAGGCAGAGAAAAGGTTAGGAAAGGGCTCCAGGAGGAAGGAGGAATAGCACTTATAAAAGTAATGCAATATGTGGAAGCTGTACAAGGTGAAAAATGGCATGGCAGATACAACTGGATATGAGAGTCAGGAAGAACTTGTTGGACGTGAGAAGTTTAGTCTTCAGTTTGTGGGTACTGGCGAGCCCAGGCAGGGCTTATGCAGAGAGTGACATGATCAGATGTGCATGTTGAGAAGATCCACGTGGTACTCAAGGGGGGTGAGTGGGCCAGGAAGGAGTGAGACAGGAGTCCAGCAAGTTTAGTGAAGAGACTGTCTTGGTCCAAGAGAGGGTGAGAGTGGCCTGGCTGAGGTGCTGGTAGCAGGGGCTGGAGTAGGAGGAAACCTCAGCAGCAGGGCAGTACATGTATCCTGCTCTGTGCTGGCCCGGAACTACCCACTACACCTCCAGGCCACGGCTCCTTCTGTTTCCCTGTGGAGAATACCTTCCCCTGCACCGCCTGTGGAGACACTGCCAAGCTTTGCTGAGATCTGATTTTGAGTTCATTTCCTGCGAAGCCTGTCTGGTCCACCTTCTCCTCACTGCTGGGGGCTGAGGCCGGGGTGCCTTCGTCATCTGCACACAAGGCCTGGGACAGGCTGGGGAAGTCTGGCTGGACCAACACACATAGGTGGTGCCTCCCACAACCCCCAACAGGAGGCATCTCGGACTGGCTCAGATATGCATGGTACGCATGTGAGCAGGGTCTCCTGTGGACCACCTGGTTGGGCATTTCTGGGAGAAATGGGGTGCAAGTATGCCCATGTACAGAGCAGCATGGGGTGTCTTTGAAAGGTGGCACAGAGTCATAAGTGTGTGGGAGGTTGCTGGGGGCATGATTTGTGGATGTGTTGAGCTTACGAGGGTTTTTCTCTACTATGATCTAAATGTTTGATTTCATTCATTAAAATCTCACCCCTAAAGTGATGGCCTCTAGGGATGGAGCCTTCAGGAGATGATTAGGTTATGAGTCTAGAGTGCTCATGAATGACATCAGGGTCTTTATAAATCAGACCCAAAGCTGGCTGCAATGATGTGCACCTGAAACTCAGCACTCTGGGAGGCTGAGGCAGGAAGACTGCAAGTTGGAGCCCAGCCTGGGTGACTTAGTGAGACCTGGTCTTAAAGCATAAAATAAAGGGTTGTGAATGTAGTTCAGTGTGAAGACCCTGGGTTCAGTTCCCATTATGGCAAAAAAGAGGACAGATAGATAGATAGATAGATAGACAGATAGACAGACAGACAGATAGATCAGGTCAGGAAGGTCAGATCCCAGAGAGATCCTTTGCTACCTTCTGCCATGAGAGGACACAGTGTGAAGGTGCCGTCTATGACCCAGGAAGTGGATGCTCCCCAGGCCCCAAGCCCATCAGCACCCTGACCGTGGACTCTAGCCTCCAGAGCTGTGAGCAATGACTGTCTCTGTTTCATATGCACCACCAAGTGTATGGTGTTTTGGTACAGCAGCTGAGCTGACTGAGACGTGTTAAGGTCTCAGCCTGGAATGTCCCCTGCAGATTCTCGCATTGACGTCATGGTCCCAGCACAGCAGTGTTCAGGTGTGAGGATCTAAGAAGCACTGGGATGAGATGATGAATCCATAGATGGCCTTGTTGGAAGGTGGTGAAAACGTAGGAGGTGGGGTGTAGTGGGGGAAGGAGCCAGAGGAGCGCTCTCTGGAAGGGTGTGTCTTGCCCCCAGTCCCTCTCTCCCTCTCTTTCTGCTTCTTGGCTTCTGTGAGCAGCCTCCTCCTTCACACCCTCCTGCCGCTATGATGATCCTCTGCTCTGCCTCAGCTTAGGCCCCAGTGTAGCAGAGCCAAGCAACCATGGACTGGAACCTCTAAACCAGGAGCCGAGATAGACCATTTCTCCATGTTTATCCCAGATACTTTATCACACACAGTGATGGGGAACTGACTAATACACCATGCTCTGTCCTGTGCTGTCTGCCAAAGATAGCTGTGACCATGCACCCAGGCAGGGCTGGGAAATGCAGGTCTATGCTCAGCATGGGCTGTGGACTCTGCATTTCCACCATTTCCTTGGTGCTGCCCGAGCACCTGATCCATGGATCACTCTTGGTAGAGCCGGGCTGCTGGCACTGGTAGAGCCCAGACCTGCCTAGCTCACCCAGCAAGGCCTCCTTGGATGGACACCCAGGCCTCTGCCCTCAGCTCAGGAGGCTGCGGTGGTCCTGGGTCCCACGGCAGTCACAAGGGTCCCCTTCTCTGCCATCCCTCTTTTGCAGACTCCGGGAGGATGGCTCCAGTGTCAAGGGGCGTCAGCGAGTGGGTTTAATGTGCCCGGGCAATTCTCATGGCTCAGGTGCCAGCAGCCATAAATCACTCACTAAATTATGGCCATAAATTTCTTCAAAGAGATGGGTCCCCAGGCAGGTGGCTGCACTGATGCTGGTATCATTGAGTGGAGTTAGGCTTCTGTCCTAATTAAACGGGAGTCAGAGCCCATGCGGGGCCTGGAGGCCCGGTCCCGGTCACAGGTGCCAGCTGCCCCAGGCGTGAGGGTGTTGTGCTATTGTGGAGAGGAGCAGATGGCAGGTGGCTGCCTTGTAGCCTTCAGTGCTGATGTTATTTGTGCTGGGGTGCATAGTGAAGGACTCCCCAGAAAGCCTGTTCTCTGATACCTATCAATGTCACCATTTGGAAAAACAGTCTGCAGATATAATTAAACAGGGAGCTTGAATGGGACCCATCTGGATTGCATGGACCCTAAAAGCAGTGACAGTGTCCTTAGAAGGAAAAGGGATGGGGATGCAGAAGAGAAGGTAGTGTGAGAGTGGTGGCCGACGCTGGAGCAGCCTAGCAGCAAAGCAAGAGAAGCTGGGGCTGCCGGAAGCTGGAGGAGGTGGGAAACGCTCTCCCATTGGCGTAGCCCATGGAGCTAAAGGCCACATTGCAGTTAGAAGGGGCTGGGGCAGGCTGGGCTCCTTACAGCGGCAGCTGCCCCAGCGAGCAGGTGGCACAAAGGATCTGCAAGCTGGTGATGTGCAGGTGGGTCCTACGACCTGGGCAGTAATGGGAGGGCTGGTGGCTGTTGAGGAATGGTCCCTGCTGGGTTTGGGGCTGGGCTTCAGGGCCTGCGCTCCACTCAGGACAGGCGGGAGAGTGGGTCTTTTTCTTCTTGTGAGCCTCGAGTGGTTCACTTGTGTGGTGACTGCGCGACAGACACTTGATTCCCACCACTCATCTTTGAGATGAAGCCAAGAGGGCCACTTCTTGAAAAGCAGGCTGAGTGATGAGACACAGGCAGGGACTCACAGACCGGTCACGAGTGGCCTGGTGGCCTGAAGGAGAAACACTGGGAGCTCTGAGAGGTTTTTGAGAGGGGACCAGGTGTTGCAGCTGGGCTGGTGGAGGCGGGTGTAGGAGTCTGAGACCCTGAGGCTGGATTCTGGGGGTTCTGATTAGGTGTCAAGCTAAGGGGTGGCTATCAAGTCCCCTGACAGGAAGGGAAGGAGCACCTTATCCTGGGGCGCTGGGAGGGAATTCCGCCGCTCCCGGCCTGCTTCCCGCAGGTCTCTCTTGGCTTTCTTATCCTGCGAACAGCTCTACTTTCTAACCCGGGACGAACCGGGGTCACATCACTGACCCCATGTCGGGGCTGGCGCTGTGAGGGGCTCTCTCAGCCCCTCCTCTCCAGGATGCCTGTGCGGGATGATCCGCCCAAGCACCGTCGTGCTGACTCTGGAGGAGCTCATTTCTCCTGGGGACTTTTTCAAAGCCCCAGCTCCACTGAGGAGAAAGTCTTGGTCTGGCTTACATGTTTCTAATGCCACTTCTGCCCTGGCTGACCTTCTTGCCAACAAAGACAGGGAGTGAGGCCAGGCCTGTGGCACCAGGAAAAGAGTCGTCCTAGGGCGCTAGGATTTGGGGACATCTTTGACTTTTATTGTATTTATTGTTTACTTTTATTGTACGTATTGCATTTTACATCTTTTCTTTTATTGTGTTTATCTGTGTTCTTTTCAGGGGTTCTTTCGCTGCTTTTTTCAGGTCCCTGCAGTGATGATACAGTTTCTTTTCCACATAAACATACTTAAGGGAGTAGATTTGAAGAAAACACACTGTCCAGGAAAGCTTCCTCGAGGAGCTGTGTGGGTAGACCAGGATCCAGGAAAGAGGGACTGGGTTTTGGGAACCTCTGTCTTGTGCTTTGGGAGCCTTGGAAAGTCTGTGAGTAGGGGAGGCGCTGCCCATGGCTCTGTGCCTGGAGGTGCTGGGTGCCCAGAGTCAGGCCCAGGTCCACCCTGAGTCCACAAGGCCTTAGGCCCTGAACTTCCAGGGCGATGGAGAAAGATAGAGAGACAATAAGGCAGTGAACCATGGCGGCGGGTTTATGAGGCGGGCACGCTCGAATGGTCGAAAGTTAGGGAAAATGTATTTATTACAACACTTTTCATGGGCAAGTTATCATTTTGTCAAACTTTATTAGAGGGACTAATTAATGGGTTGTAAAAAGAACTAGTGCGTGGCCAGAGAAAGAGCTGGTCCCGGGGACATTGGCAGCCCCAGGATTTATGGCCCCTCGGTTCCCCATTTATTAACGTGGGGAAGGTGTGCAGAGTGGGTTATATATGGGCTGGTGTGGAGCCTCGCGCCCGCCAGCCTGCCCCAGACGCTGATGGGCCTGGGAGGGGTGAGGCAGCCTCCAGCTGCTGCCTTCTGGAGAAGGGGAACAGCAGGTGCTGAGAGGAGGGGGCCCAGGCTGGGCAGGGGACACCGGCTGTGTGACCTTGGGTGACCTTTTCCTCTTAGGTCTTTCTGGGTGTCTCAGCAGACGTGAGGAAGAGTGAAGATGTGCCTTGTGAACTGCAAAGTGCCCTGCAACACATAAGCTGCGAAGGGTCCTACAGTGTACGGTGACAGACACCCAGAGTGACAAGGACGGGGCATGGTGGGAACGGGGGAAATTCTTCTTCTGCCCCATTCTCCTAACTCACGCTCTCCCCAGATTTTGCCCCTCCTCAGCATACAGCTCAGGAGCTGCCTTCTCCAGGCTGCCCTCCTGACAAGCCCTGGGGATGCACAGAGCTTGGTTTGTTCCTTGCCCTGAGCTCCCAGCAATCCTGACTTCCCAAGTGACAGGTTCAGGTGCCTGCATGTCATCAGTCTCCTGGTCATGATGGTAGAGCAGGGAGTGTCCACCCTGTGCCTGGCTCCCTTCCAGGTGCCTGGAGCTCGATATACATCTTCCGAGTAAGAGATGAGGACCAAGGTCATAAAGGCTGGGGGAGGAGGCCCACAAGGGACACAGGCAAGGAAGGGACAGAAAGCTGCTTGTGCGGCAGCACCTACAGCAGGTGCTCAATAAGTGCAGGTCACTGCCTGGGAAGGTGGACGTGGGACTTGTGCCGGCCCTGCCCAGGTAGCAGCGACACAGCAGGGCCACATCTTGTCAAGGTATAGGCTCTTGACCTTCTGTGGAAGCAACACCAGGAGTTCGTGGGGAACCCAGATCTTTATCTGCTGCTTCTCAAAGACCTCTTCAAATGCACACACTGAACACACGGCATCGCTCTGGAGACAGGGACCAAGTCTTGGGGATGAGAACACATGGCAGATACTGGCCAAGGTGAAGAAGCAGGGAGGTTGGAGTGTCCTGCAGATGTGTGTTCAAATCCTGGCTCCCCACTTACCAACTGGCGGACCTGGGGCTTGTTACTCGACACCCAGTCTCGGTGTTTCCATCTATTGAGTGGGGCTGGTGCAGACTTTTGAGATGACATCCAGGACCCTCTTGGCCCCATGAAGTCCCCCAGGCACTGGGGGAGCACCACGGTCTGGCCACACTCTGGGCTGGGCTGAGGATGGGAAGCAGGGCCCTCAGCCATACTCAAGCCCAGCCCTTGCCCATGCTGGGCCTTGTGACTTTTGGGAGGACAGCTGGCCCTTGGCAAGGGGACAAGTTCTCCTTTTGGTCTCCTGACCGGCATGGTATGAGATCGGGGATGTGTGGCCCTGGCGGAGAGGGCTCCTTCTGCAGGGTTGGGGGAGGACAGGAGAAGAAGGTGGCTCTGAGCCTCAGGGAGCAAATGCCCCATGGTCTGCTCTCTGCTTGATCCCTTCTTTCCCAGGATGCACACGGTCACCATGACTCTCATGTCTCCAGGTCGGGGCTGGCACTGCTTTGGTTCCCATGGCTGCTGCAGGGACAGCCATCACCTTTCTTGCCCTGTGCATTTCCTTCCTACCTGAGATACCATTATCGAGTCAGGCAAACTGAGGCTTAGGAGCTTAAGCTCCATAGGACTGTCCAGCCCAAAGGAGAAGGTACAGAACCTTCAAGAAACTTCTGGTTCCATGGAGAAGATGGACCCAGAATGAATGACCAAGGTAGGAGATAGACCCAGGGCCAGAGGAACCCTGGGAGGAGAAGATATTTTAGCTGGGTAATGCTCATGAATTTGCCAGGAACGGAAAGAAGGGTTGGCATATGCGAAGACACAGAGCATAGAAAAGGACTTCTGGATAAGTAGGGAAAGTTGGGCAATAAAAGGAAGAAAGGCAATCAAGGTCTTCACCCACAAAACCATGAGAAGCCCTGAAAGGCTGAGCGTGCTGTTGCCTGAGAGGAGAAACCCAACAGAACAGCCTGGACAGCAGAGCCCCCTATAGAGTCATTTGTGGATCAGATCATTCCAGGAGTGCGCTGACCTTCACCAGTGGTGGTGCCATGGTGGGCAGATCTAACTCTTGGTCGGGAGGTCTGTCAGCAATTGGCACACTTGAGTTACTGGGTGCAGACGGAGGTGGAACTGTGACTCTTTTATTTCAAGTTAGCTGTCACCAACAGAGGGATGGTAACTTGTCCCCAGGAAGTCTCTAAATTTTGATCACCTGCTCCTGACTCTGTGTGAGAACTGACAGGAAGTGAGGTGGAACTGTGACTCTTTTATTTCAAGTTAGCTGTCACCAACAGAGGGATGGTAACTTGTCCCCAGGAAGTCTCTAAATTTTGATCACCTGCTCCTGACTCTGTATGAGAACTGACAGGAAGTGAGCTGTTGTCAGGCTGGCATGGGGTAAGATGGCACGGGTGTCGGAATGAGCAAATTGGCCTGGGGGGCATGTGGGAGAGCCAGAGCCAAGCAGGGCATACTCCACCCAAACAGTGACCAAGGGCCAGCGTGATCGATGCAGGTTCTTTGTTATACACTGTGTGTGATTCCAGCTGAGGAGGGACAATCATTGACCAGCTTAGTGTTGTTTTGAGTGATGTAATCCTTTTGAGAGGGTGGCCAGGAACTCTAGCTTTTTGTACTGTGCCAGGAGTTTGTAAGCTCCTGCCTGTTGATGGAGGAGGCCAGGCTATTTGGGGGAAATAAGCCAGATGCCCACAGATGCCAGAGTACCTGGGGGCGCAGTGGATGGGGAGTATCCAGTTTTACCCAGAACTTTCCCCGGGCTCCATGTTCTGAGGATCAAGCCAACCCTTCTCAGCTAAGCACCAAGCCCTGGTCGACCTGCTGTGTCCCCATCCCTTCCTTGTCCCTACCACCTCCTGCTCACACACTAGAGCTTTTCTTCACATACTAGGGCTTCTGTCTCATTTTGCCTCCAGTCCCAGGGCCCTAGCACAGCGTCTGGTACACAGTAGGTGCTCATTAGGTGCATGTTGATAAGACAGTGATCTTTTGCAGGTACCAGAAGCCCTGCAAGAGGGAGGCTAAGACAGGCCAGGCCTTGTGGAGCTAAGAGACAGGAGAAGGATTTGGAACATGGCTGTTGGTCTCATCCTGTCATACCTCTCATCCTGGGGACTTGTCTGAGGCTGCCTGAGGGGTTAAGGCCTGGGCCTTCTGCCCCAAATCCAGAACCCAGGTCCTTGTCTTCTGTTCCTTGTTCAGCAGTGTGGAGCTTGATGTCTCCATTCTTGCCTCGCCCTGAGTCCTCCAAGTGCCACCTGGTGGGAGCTTGTGACTAGAGAGGAGAAGGCCCTTGCAGGTCCTTGCCATGTTAGTGACTGACAGTGAGGCCGCCCTGGGGCTGGGCATGGCTAGGGCTTGCCCCTCACCCAGCTGCCTGGATCCTTGGCTTTCCCTCACCACATCTCTTTTCTCCCTGTAGAGACACCTGTAGTTCCTCCCCGCCTCTTGATTTGGGTCTCTGGGATTCCAGCTGTGGCCAGCTACTGGGCTCAGGACCCACTCTGAGCTTGAGGTGTGAGGTCAACCCCCCCTTCAACCTCTGAGGCTTAGAGCAGAGGAGGGACAGCTGTACCTGTCAGCAAGCATTGAATACCTACTACGTGCTAAGTGTCAGGGACACAGTAAGTGTCTGATGGATAGGAATGTCCGCTGGAGGGGAATGGGCAGGGTGGAAGCTGATACCTCCCATGTCAGAGGGGCTGGAGAGTAGGAGTTTGGGGGGAAGACCAAAGCAGGGGAGCTAATAAAGGCTTTAGAGGGGTCCTACAAATCATGAAAGAGGGGCCATAGTTTTCCAGGTGGATGGAGGGAAATCCAGGGGGAAGGTGCAGTCTAAGGCCTGGGTGGACACTCACCAGGCACCTGCAAGTGTATGTGGGCCCTTGGCAGAGCTGGGTCCTTCTGGGCTTCTCTCTAGGGAGCCCACCCCTCCAACCAAGTGCTGGGTACCGGGGGCACCGAGTCCACCCGGTGAGCCAGCTTTTTCCAAGCCAGCTCTTTCTGGCACTTCCATTATTTGCATGCAAATGGATGCTGCTAATTGCAACCAGAGCTTGGGCTCCATTAAAGTTGCCCCCAAGGACCAGTTTGCAAGCTCTGTTGGCAGAGGGAGCACCTGTGCATCTTCCAGAGGCTGCTCTGCTCTCTTTAAAAAGCTGATTTATTCAGCCAGCCACACAACAAACATTTATCTAGCATTTCTACTATGCCAGGCCCTGTGTCAGTCCCAGGAGACCTGCAGTGAAGGAGCCAAATCCTGCCCTGCCCTGCCCTGCCCTGCCCTGCCCTGCCCTCTGGACCTGGCATTCCCATTTTCACTGAGAGGAATGGACTTTCCATTGCGCCAGGTGCTGTGAGGGTGGGCGAGAGGAGAGGAAATGCTCTCTGAAGGGGGCTTGGGTCGCTCAGAGACAAAGGTTCAAGGGCAGGTGGTTTATTTGAGAGGCGATTCCAGGAAGCACATGAGGGCGGAATGGGGCAGTGAGACAGGGCAGGAAAGGCAGCTAATATAAGCTGCGTGAGTCCAGAGTTGGCATGGTGGGCGGCTGGAGCGGTACCCCTGCGGGGAGAGGGAGCTGTGGCATTGATGTGCTTGCATGCCAGGGCCATTACCTCCAGCACTCCCTGTGCACCTTCTTTAGGTCCACAATAGCGATCTTGGGCTGGTGAGTGGACTTCCTGGAGAACGCAAGGATGGCTGGCTCTGAGGGCCATAAGCAGATGCTCTATAAGGTTCTATGGCTGCTGTAACAAAGAACCATACACTTAGTGGCTTAAGCAACACATATGAATCACCTAAGAGGTCTGGAGGGCAGAAGTCAAGGTATTGCTGGGGCTGTGTGTTCCTGCTGTGGCTCAAGGCCTCACCTTTTCTAGCTTTTACAAGCCCTAAACACAGCCCTGAACTTGTGGGCTCTTTCTCTATCTTCAAAGCTAACGTGTTGTAGTATCTTGTGTTCTCCTTCTCACTGCTGTGAGTACACCATCCTCCCTGATTCTGATTCCTCCACCTTGCTCTTGGAAGGATGCTTGTGAAGATATTGTCCCTTCGGGATCAGGCCAGATAATCTCTCCATCTCAAAGCCCTTACCTGAATCACATCTGCACAGTCTCTATTGCCAGGCCAGGTTAGAGATTCACAGGTTCTGGGGACTAAAGGGTGAACATCTTTGGGAAACAGCATCTGCTCCAGACAGGTACAGGGCGGCTGCCTGAGGACAAGGACATTTAGGTTGAATTTGAAGGTTGAACAGGAGTTTTCTCTCATGTGGAAAATGATCTGGTAGAAGACGTGTGTCCTCTGTGGGCCCTGTGGCCTGAGCCAGCGTGTTCTCAGGGCTGACAAAGGCTGGGTAAGGTGAGCGAGTGGGCTGGGGGAGGGATACAGCAAAGAACATCATGGGACAACTCAGTGGGGACCAGGTCCCCTAGGAAACTGTAAGCTGTGGGAAGATCTTGGCATGCATGAGAGGGGGCCAATCCACTTTGTCCTTGCATTTCCATTTGGGGAAGGTCAGGATGGCCGCTGGCTGAGCATGGGCCGGTGGGATCGGTGGAAGAGATAGGCAGACTGTTCCGAGCCAGGCCTGGGGTTTGTTCATGGTGGAAGGGGGCTTGGCTGGAGACAGACAGCGGGGCACGAGGAGGAGAAGAAGGAGGGAGAATCAGCAGAACTGTCCATAGACTGGTGTCAGTGGAAGAGTCAGGCAGGGCCCTACCTTAGTCCATCTTCTGTTGCGTCACTGAATCCCAGAAACAATTTATGAAGAATAGAGCTTTATTTAGCTTGCAGTTCTGGAGGCTGGAAAGCCTGAGAGTGCGGCGTCAGTTTCTGATGGGCTTGTTGCTGCACGGTGCTTGGCAGAGGGCAGCCCGTGGTGAGACCGCAAGTGTGCCCACTCTCTCTTCCTCTTTGGAAAGGCGCTAACGCCGCCGCCCCCACCGGGGGCCTCACCCTCGTGACTACCTGGCTTCAGCTGATCCTCATCGCCTCCTAAAGCCCCATCTCCAGGCTACTCTAACAAGACTTTGGGGATTGCGCTTTCAATCCATGACCCAGAGGGAACACACCAGCCCATGTGGGCTCCCTTCTGCTGGAGGCCATTTAGGAGCATGCACCCCAGTCTCAGATTTTAGGCAAAGTGACTGATTGTCGTGTACAAAATTGGCTGAGCAATGTACAAGTGTAAACGTCCTTGAGGCCAGGAAGGTCCCCAACTCTGCTCTGAGGCATCGCCAGCGGGCAAGGGAGTGTGGGAGCAGCCTTGGAGGCCATGGCTGGGTCGGTGAAAGCTCACTTTTCTCCTTCTCTTTGTACATGGGTTTCTTTCTCCTTCTCTCCTGCCTTTCTTTATTTGTGTCTAGCCAAATCTCTTTTATTTTTAATACTGGAAGAAGAATGTAGTATGCACCCAGTCCTCTGAGAAACTCAAACCACCCAGGATGCACACGAAGTTCAGAGCTGCCTCCTCCCTTCTGCCCAAGCCATAATACTGACCTTTCTTGCTGCTACCCTTTGCCTTCATATGTACACACACAGCGGTGCCTCGGTTTGTGAATGCTTTTGTTCGCAAACAGAAGCGCTTGGCAAAATTCATTTTTGTTTGCAAACTCTACATCGGGTAACAAACACAATCCTGGACATCTTTTCCAAAATCGTAGGACAAAGTTCATGAACCGAGGTATCGCTGTATTTTTTTCTACTTTATTCTTTCTTTCAGAGTATCACCCTTTGGGAATCATGATTTTAGGTAGGGGCTGCTGCCTTTGGAGGGCTCCCGTTCCAGATGGCTGTTAGGTCCTGACCCGCTCGGCTTCCAGGGAGCTCCTTTGTGCCCTCCCCTCCCACCCTTCGCTGAACTGTGGAGACACGGAGAGCTGGCCATTGCCGTGCTTGTGTGTGTGTGTGTGTCTTTCAGACTTCCTGGGTTTTAATCTCAACCCTGCTACTCTTTAAAGATGTAACCCTGAGTGCTTCTTCTTGAACTTGTCCAGTCCTTAGTTTCCTCACACATAAGTTGGGGGTAATAAGATTTCGTACATTACAGGATTCTTACAAGGTTAAAAGAGGCAATGAATGTGCCTTTCTAAAGTTGTGTGATGTGATTACCCCTGGATAGCTGCTTATGATGCTAATACTATAAGTTCTTGTTTTAACACAAATGGGAGTGTAAGGGGCTTTTGTGCTGTGTTCACTTTTCCTGCAGACTGTTGAATCTTAGCCTGAATGGCCACATGTGATCCTTTTTAACAGCTGCATAGTACTCCTTGGAATGGGTGCACCAGTTTATTTAACTGGTGTCCTGTTGGCAGGCACTGCAGACCTTTCCAGTTTCTCCCTAGACCAACACTATCGTGACCACTAGCAACAGCAACCTGGTATATCTATCTTTGCCTTTCACTCACTCTAGTTTACCTCCAGGTCAGGTCCAGAGAGTGTGATTTCTGGGTGAAAACAAAATGTCTTTTAGAGACAGTTTCCCTCCATCTTTATTTGCCTCTTCCTGACTCAGGCAGTGACATGACGGCTAACAGAAAGTATACAAGAAGCACTGCAAAGGGGCCCTCATAAGCACGTCCTCCTCCCTCCTGTCATTTTCCCCTAGAGCGACGGACATCTCAACTGGACAGTAAGTAAGAGCACTTGGGGAGGCACGAGGCACTCCCAGGTGTTTAACATGAGGCAAGGCCTCCAAGAGAAGAGCTCACTTCGCATCATAACAGATGCTGGGAATGCCAAGCCTGCCTCTGGCCATGGTGCTGTAACGCTGGGGGACAGGAATGGGTCATGCTTTTAATGTCTGACTGTGGGGGCAACACAGGGAGCAGTGTAGGTAAACCGAGAGCACTAGGTTGGGAGCCAGAAGATGCCAGGTTCTGTGCTAACCCCATGACCATGGCCAAGTTGTGGACCTTCTCTGAGCCTCAGTAACCTCACTTGTAAATCAGGGGCTGGGGAGTCTCCCCGGCGGGCTCTCAGAGGCTGTGGAGCATAGTGGCTGGGAATGTGGATGCTGGCTTCCAAACTAGCCACTTCCACTTATTGGCTGATGACTTTGGGCAGGATCTGAAAGCTTTTGAGTCTGAGTTTCCTCATCTGTAATGTGAGTATAATAATAATCCTACAAACTCACAATGCAGAACTGTGGTAGGACAAGTCAGAGAGCATATGCAGAGGACCCAGCTCAGTGCTTGACACATATTAACTACTCTGAGGATGTTGTTTTATTGTATATTGTATTATTAGAAATTTGCTGAGTGTTAAATGAGATGATACGTGTACAGTTGGAAAAACACAGATGCTCCTTGACTTACCAGATCCCATCCCAATCAACCCATTGGAAGCTGAGAATAAGTTGAGAATGATTTCGTACCCCCAACCTACTGAACTCTCTAGTTTAGCTGAGCCTAGAGAAATGATAAAATATTGAATAGCTCATGTAACTTACGCAATATCTTTATCCAAGACATGAGGCCACACGGCACACTGTAGAGTGCCAGTTGTTCTCCCCTGGTCCTGTGATTGGCCGGGAACTACATCTTGCTGTCACTGCCTAACATTACTAGGAAGAGTCTGTTGCATATCACCAGCCAGCAAAAATATTAACATTGAAAAGGGAATGGATAGTTTCTACTGAATGCGTATCACTTTTGTACCATTGTACGTTGAGCCATCCTGAGTTGGGGACGGACTGTCTTTACACACAATAGATGTGTACCAGTTAGAGCAGTGCCAGCCACTGCAACAGGTGTCACTGTTGCTTCAGTGGCTAGCACAGAACGGGCTTATTTTTCACTAATGTCCCAGCCTAGCAATAGCGTTTTGGTTGCGCAACCCTCCTCCCTGTTGTGGTCCAATCTCCTTCTATCTTGTGGCTCCGCCATCTTTAAACATATACCTTAGCACTTCCTCAATCTCCCTGGTGGATATGGAAAGGGGTTGAAGAGATACACCTGCTTATTAAACATGTCAGTCCAGAAGTGATGTATATTAGTTTTTCTCACAGGCTATTGGCCAGAGCAAATCACATGACCCTACTTCTATGCAAAGGATCCTGGGAACTATGGTTCCAGCACGATGAGCTGCTTACCAGCAACAAGTTTAAGATATGGAAAGAGAGCCGGAATCTTTGGTGGTCATCCCTACTTAGCTCATTACCCTCATTTCCAGGAGGTGACCAGGAAATGACAAGTGGGTAGTTCTGCCTGGGTTCATCTAGTGGATTGGTGCTAAGAGGTGTAGTAGAGGATGTGTGTCTCCTCCTTGAACCAACTTGCTGCTGCTGCTGGAGCTTGCAACAGATCCTGGACAGTGCAGAGAGCAGTAATCGTCATTGAAGCCTTTAGGGCACAGAATCACACCCTGAGATCACAATGAGCTCACAAACAGGTCCAAGAGCATGTTTCATCTGTGTCACAGATGAGGAAACTGAGGCATCACACTCCCTCATGCCTTCCCCAAGTTTTTGCAGCTGGGTGGGGACCCAGGACTTGAACTGAGATCTTGAGGTGAATGTGTTCATTCTGGAAACCAGGGTCCCAACATGGGGTCCCACTGTTGGGAATGCTCTGTCCACAGCAAGTTTCTAGAGCTCAAGGCCTGTGGCGTCAGGCCTGGCTGCTGGGAGCCTGAATCAGCAAAGCAGAGAAAGAACAAACAAGAATGGTTGTTCTTTCTGGAACCTCTAGTTTGTTCTTCGAGCACATTCAACAGGCCCCGCCACCTGGCCGACCTCTTTGTTGGCTCCGTAAGCCCCTGGGTGGCTGTCATGAACACTTCTGTACTTGCAGTATTTAACACAAAGCTAGTTGCACCAAAGGGCTGGTGCATACTTTCTGGATAACAGAAAGAAAAGCCTCAGGGAGTGTTGGTCTACATCACAGCTACTTCCACATTTGTGTGTGAGCTGTGGAGTGCGGAGAGTGAACAGAGCCCTGCTGGGGTTTAGGTCCTTCTCTGGGTCCTTGTACAGCTGGGGAGGCAGGGCCCACTGCCGTCTCCACTTAGTAGACAGGGAAACTGAGGCACTGCCCTGGACTCTTCACTGACCAGTCTGGCCTGACTCTGTCCCTCTGTCCCTCACCCTGTCTGCTGCCTGGCATTGCCTCTGGACCTACAGACCAGAGGTCTGGAGCTACAGACCTAGGAGTGGACAGGAAGTTGGCCAGCCTGGGGACAGAGGCCATGCAACCACAGGGAGACTCTCCCTTTGCCAGGCAGTCCGGCTTCCTTGGCCCTTGGCCTGAGTCACAAGGGGCTGAAAAGTGACCTTTGGACATCTATAATTAGGCCTTGCCTGGCGTCAAAGCGGAGGGATTTTCAGTCTTGGCTAACACTGACTAAGCGCTCACCATGGGGCTGACACTGAGCCAAGCCTTGCAGCACCCTGCCGGAGGATGTTCCTTGCTCCTGTATTTCCCACCAGGGAAACTGAGGCCCAGGAGGGTCATCCTTTTGCTGAACTCACTCAGCTAGGCAGATTTGAACCCAGATCCCTGTGGCTTTCATAGCCACCAGTTTTTGCCAATGATCAGTGGCAGCTCCACCTGTCCAGGTCAAAGCAGATTTTCAACAGAGCAGCCAGGAAAGAGGTGTGTGCCGAGCACTGCATGGCATCAGCTGCTTCACTCCTCCTTTTTCCGACATGTTCCCACCTCCTGGCTTCTGTGCGTGGGGCACCCTGTACCCGGATCTGCCCACGTCTGGCTCCTTCCCAGCCACCAGATTTCTGGGCAACTGTTACCTCCTCCAGGAAGCCCTCCCTGACTAGGCCTGATCTCCGTCTGCCTTCTTATTTCCTTCTTCCAATTGATCTCCAGGTAAAATGATCTCTATTTGTGTATCGCTTGTCTACCCATCTAGACACTAACTTCCAAAGAGACACCAGAGCAGACTGTCTCTCTTGTTGCCTGTGGACTCCAGCCTTGGGGACCCAGCTAGGCACATAGTAGGCATCTCATAAGTGAGGGATGGAGGATGAGGGATTCTTAGGGACAAGGCGGCATGGGTGGATGGGCAGGGGAATGTCCGTGCCTCAGCTCACCTGTGTGCTCCGGCATGGGCATGGCACCGGGAATGAGGGGCAGGGAATAGGATTCAGACGCTTGGACAGAGAGTCTGTGTGAGGATGTTGGAGGCACCAGGTCCAGGTCTGGGGCAGTACGGCTGTCTTTGAGTCAGGATACCAGACACTAGTGGCTCCTGCATCACACAGGCGGTTCCTGGCGTGGGCATGGTGTCTGACAGGCTGTTGGCTTTTGTGTGGGCTGGCTCTGGGGACTTGCCTGAGGGCATAAGCAGGACCTGGAGGAGGGGCATCTGCAAGGTGACAACCCAACCTGGGGGTAGGGAAAAGACTTTGCCACTGTCCAGCCCAGCTGCTTCCTATCTTAAAGCCTGGCATCCCCATGGAGAAAGCCCATCGAGGAATGAGTGAGAGGTGGCCCCGACAGACCCAAGGGCCTTTTCCTATAGCGAAAGGCTTAGCATGATTCCAAGTGCGTTCCAAGCATTAGTGCTTTTATTCTCCTAATGTCATGAGGAGGGAACTATCATTAGTCTCATTTGGCAGAGAGATTTCCCCAGAGTCACAGGGTTGGACCTGGGATTTGAACCCAGCCTCTGGCCCCAGAACTTGTGCTTTTAACCCTTCATTCTGCTTCATGTCTTGAGGCAAACTACTCTGACTTTTAAGACTAAAAGGCAGTGTGATTTGTAAACTTTTGGAAAGGATTTGGCATTTCTCACAGTGACTTCTTACTCAGGAACCCAACAGACAAAGTGTAGAAGAGGGAGTCGCTCAGGCTGAAGTGGGAACTGGGGTCCTGAGAGCTTCATGCTGGGTCCCCTTTGTCCTCACCTGTGCCCCCTCCCAGGGCTTCTTGCTCCAAGTCCTGCCTCCTACATATATTTCTCTCAAAGATTATCACTTCCGGAAAAGCTAGAGACAGGTTTGACCTTCTGTCTTGGTTACTTTTCTCTCGTTGCTGAGACAAAATACCCAACACCCAAAATGAAGGAAGGAAAGGTTTATTTAGCTTACAGTCTGTGGAGGTTTCAGTCCATACTTGGCTGGTTCAGAGGCAGAGTGGCACAAGGCAGAGGGCAAACTGTTCATGGCAGCAAACAACCAGCAAATGTGTGGAATTGCAGGCAAGCAGCCTCTTTCTCTCCCTTACCTTGTAAACAGCCTACCCCCACTCAGGGGGTATGTAGCTCTCACACAGTCTCCATGCCCTCCTCTTCCACAGGCTCAGGATGTATACAAAGTAAGCACCCTGGCTTCCTGCTGAATAGCATAGTTAACCTTTTAAACTTCCCAAATTAACACAATAAACAACATCCCAGAAGGGTAAGGGCATGTCCTTTTCACCCCAAGATCTACAACTGCTGAGTTACTCAGCCAAACCTCCAGACTCCCCAAGTTGACACAATGTATCAACCATAACACCTTCACATTGTATTTTTGTGGAACATTTTCTTCGTGCCCAGAACCCTCACAAATGATAAAGGTCTGGGTGAATAGGGAGGGGGTGAGAGGGCCCCAACACCCTTTCCCTCTGGAGGCCACTGAAGCCCCCACTAGGGACCTATAGAATAAGAACTGTGCTCAGGAATCCTACAGGACTCTACCATTCCAAAGCATTTTGTCTCCCTACAATAGTCTGGCTTCTAGAGTCTTCTTTTTATGGAGAGACAATTTATATATAGTAAAATTCATAAATATTACATGCCACTCCCATAAAACCATCACCCAAATCAACGTAAGGAACATTTTCAGCCTTAGACAGCTCCTGCACAGTGCTTCATCCAGTTCTACATATTTCCAACCTTATGAGATCCATAAACTTTCTGAAAGAATTAAGAGTTAGAAAACCACCTAGGTGGTGGACTAAATCCGGCCCATTGTTTGTTTCCATTAATAAAGTTTTATAAGAACTCAGTCATGGCCGTTTGTTGACATGGTGCACATAGTTGCTTTTCTCCTATAAAAGTGGGAATTGAACGGTTCCACAGAGACTGTATAAAGTGAAAAAAAATCAGGCTGTTTACTGAAAGTGTTTACTGAGTCCTGTTCTTAAGCAGCATTGCCCATGGTAACTTTCTGTTTGATAATGAGGACGACTTTGCTGTCCAAGAGTATCTGTGAGGCAACGTGGCCTTTGAGCGTTGAAATGTGGCTTGCTGGACCAAGAAACTGAATTTTAAATGTTACTGAAAGTTAAAATTAAGCAGGTGTGGTGGCGCATGCTTGTCATCCCAGCATCTGGAAGGTGGAGGCAGGAGGATCCCTGCGCATTTGAGTCCAACCTGGGCTACACAGTGAATTCAAGGCCAGCCTGAACTATATAGTGAGACCCTGTTTTTAAAAATATATCTATTTAATTTTAACCTTTTCTTTTTTAGTATTGGAGGTTGAATACAGGGTCTTGGCACTGAGCTATATCTCTAGCCCTTTTATTCTTCATTTTGAGACAAAAATCTTGAAAAATTGCTAAGTTATCCAGGCTGGACTTGAAGTTGTGATCCTCCTCACTTTCTCTCCCAGAGTGTTGGTGTTTAAAGGTGTGGGTCACCTATCCCAGCAAGTTAGTTAATTTACATTTAAATAAGCTCAGTGGTCCCAGTTCTAAAGAGTTCTAGCACTAGGACAGTACTGATTCTTACATCTATACATCCTGAAGGAGGCTATCATTCAGGGAAGGGACACAGATTTGTCCCCAAGGTTGGGTCTGTAGGAAGTCACCCTCCCCCGTCTGATCTCTGGTTGGCAGCTTCAGGGTTAATGAAGAAGCAGCCTAGGACTGCTGGTATTTTCCTCAAAGATGTTGTTTGTATTGATAGATTTTTGGATGATGCTTTAGCATTAAAAAAGAGAGAGAGAAAGAAAAAAAAAAAGAAAAAAAATCAATGCGCAGCTGATTGTACCAGGAAGGGCAGTCGATTGGTGAAAGAGCTGTGGCCGCATATTGGGAAATAGATTTTTCTGCCCTCCAGACATTAGCTTGAAATTCTTTGAAATGAAGGAGCACAATCTGTGTCAGAAATGAAAGATTAAGGAGGTTAATATGCCGGGCCTCCCCTCCTCCGTTTTAATTTCCACGTCCCGGGTGCCCTTGGCCTCCTGAGGAGGATGCACAGGGTCCCCTGCTGCGCTCCAGCTGAGGTCCCCTCCCTCTGTGTAGCTGGGACTTGTGGAGGGACAGCCGCCCTGTCACCTGCTCCCCAGGCTGGGTGCAGACAGGAGAGGGCCCTGCAGGCCTTTGTTCCGGGGTGGACTCTGGCCCATGGGATCTGGTGGAACCTCTCCTGGGGTAGCTTTTCTAGGGGCTGGTGGCGGGCCCTGCCCTCATCTGCAGCTTATCACTGACCTGTGGGGTCCCTGAGCTTCAGGTGGCTCAGCTTTGGCCCTGAAGACATTGAGCACCCCTTACCATTTCAGGCATTCCAGGTGAACGGGTATGATCTGAACTTGCATGTGTGACCACAGAGTGTTTGGTCCACATGTTGGTAGAAGCTGGGGTTTTAACCTTGGAGAGCTAATCGCGATGATCAAATTGCTGTGTAGACTGTGTTTAGACACAGCCCGTAGTCTCCTCCTGCCTTCCCAGAGGAAGATCCACCCGCCTGACTTTTCATCCACTAAGCAGCTGGTGGAGGTGGAAGATTTTCTGCTGTTGACAGCTTCTCAGTTTGACTTCCTTTCTGTCTCCAAAATAGCAAGATTATGAGACCAGCCCCTCGTGGTTGGGCCCAACTCTTCTGCAGACCTGTCCTTCCCTCGCTGCGATAACACTTTTGCAAAACGAAGAGTACTGTGATATTCAACCAACTGCACAGGAAGCTCTGAAAAGCATGGGCAAATACAGAGAAGGGTTCTAGAAATGTTGGTTTAGGGCTTGAGGATCTTTGGGAGGACCCAGAACCCAGAACAGCTGAACACAGGATGGCACCAAGGATGATGCCCAGCTCCTGAGTGCCCAGCGAAGTGCCAAAGGGTGAGCAGCAGACACTCCCGTGATGCACCTGGGACCAGGAATTCCAGGCTGGGATCCAGATTTAGGATGTGCAGGGCCTAGCCTGGACTTTGCACCATGCCTAGCAGCCTGTGCTATTTCCCAGGGCAGAGAAGCCCCAGGCTATGCGCATGAGTGTGGCTGTACCCCAGCTTTAGGCTTGTTCAGGACACCTGCTGGGAAGAAGAGAGCTTTGGTGAAACAGCTGGCTGTAGGGCCTCCCAGATGGAGGCCAGAGCAGGAAGGATTGGGCAGGGCGAGGCAGACTGTGTCTCTCTGAACTTCCCCCGCCAGCTCTCTCCAGGAGCTCCGGCAGTGTCTTCTCAAGCGGTGCATAGCATGCTTGGGGTGTTGGTCTCCCTGCATCCTGGATGTGCCATGCGTGCTGGGCCCATGGGGGCTACACTCTCCATCCGGCTTCCCAGGCTTTCTCTTGTCCATTGCTGTGCTTCCAGAACCCGAAGAATAGTCTGGTGGATGAACCAGCATGCAGTCTCTGTGGAAGTGAAAAAGGTCATGCTAACAAGCACTGATTGAGTGCTTACTGTGTGCTGGGCACTGCAGTTAGCAGTGGACTGAGCCACCGACCCAGGAAAAAATAAGTGGCTCAGGAAAAGTACCTAGTAAATGAATACTTCTTGGGGACTATGGAGCTAAACTCCACTAAGGACCCTGGGAGTGTCCTGAGAGTCTCCCAGGTGGAGCCCAAGTAGATGGATCTCCTGCCCCTTGCTCTGCAGGGAGCAGAGGTGCACTGAAAAGGTGCTTTGTGGGTAGCTTTTCCATAGATCCAGGAGGCTCTGGAAGCTGTCTGCTTGCCTGCCCCGCAGGCTGCACATTTCCAGCCCAGAGCCTTTGCCTCTTGCTGTTCTATCAGTGTGAGTAAAACAAGACAGGAAGCTATTGGCACCTGAAGTTCCTGGACCAACACAACTTGGAACCATAGAAGAGATCTTGAATTACAAGGTATGTGAAATATAATTTCATTCATCCATCCATTTATTCACTGTTATGGCACAGATTGGTTGCTCACTAAACTTGTTTCCCTGTCCTCCTAGCACACAAATAGGCCACATTTCCCAGCCTCCTTTGCACCTAGGTGTGGGCATATAGTGAGTTTTGGCTAACAGAATGTGGGCAGGGGCTGAGGATGTAGCTTAGTGTCATAGCGCTGGCCTGGCAAGTGCGAGGCCCTGAATTCATACAAAAAAAAGGGACGTGGGCAGGTAGGACTTATGTCACATTTAGGTTTGGCCTGTAAAACAACTCCTGCTCCCATAATCCCATAATCCCATAATCCCATAATCCTCCACTTTCTCCATCTGCCAGCGGAGAAGCCGGAAACTGAGGTCCTAGAGCTGGAAGCGCCACAAAATGGAGGAATCTGAGCCTTTGGATGGTTCTTTTTCTTTTTCTCCTTTCTTTCTTCCTTTTTCTTTTTCAATAGTGGCACCTTGTATGTGCTAGGTAAATGCTCTATCATCAAGCTGCATCCCCTGTCATTTTTAAGATTCCATCTGGGACAGTATCTCACTAAGTTGCCCTGGAGGGCCTCACACTTGCAGTCCTCCCACCTCAGGCTCCAGTAGCTGGGATTATGGGGATGTGCTTTCACACCCAAATGAATGGCTACTTATTACATGAGACCACTTTGTAGCTCTCAGAGGAGAAAAACATGACTGTATGAAGCTGCTGAGAACTTGGGGCCTGCCTGTTACAGCATCTAGCGATAGCTAGCTGACACAGCTAGATGAGCAAGTACTTATGGAGCAAATCTGCTACGAGCCTGGCACTGAGTAAAGGGCTGAGATGCAGTAGTGAATGAGGTAGACAAGCTCTGGGCCCTTCGAACATTTTGGCTGGAGAGACAGAGTAAAATGACATCATTATTTCACATAGTGGTATCAGTTGTATAGTGAGGAAAACGAGAGTGAGTCAATGGTGGAGAGGGGTGGAGGGGAGAGGATTTTGAACCAGGTGGTTAGGGAAGGGCTTCTGAGAAGGATACTCAACATCTGCCCTGAGACTGAAGATTGAGTGGAAGCTGGTCACACAAAGCACTGCGAGAAGGACATTCAGACCCAGGAGACAACAAGAGCAAAGGCCCTGGGGTGAGAGTGGAAAGGAGACCAGAGTGCCTGGAGGGAAGGGGACACAGGAGGTGGGTGGAGCTGGGAGTCAGATTTACAGACCACAGAGACCACAGAAAGGAATTTGGATGCTCACCACATTCCAGTGTTAGAGCCTTAATCCCTCACTATGCTGGGCTTGGGCAGAGTGGCCTAGTGTTTGGGTCGTGGGAGTATAGCTGCCAGAACGGATAAGTACCTTTTACGCTGGAGTGGGTCACCAATCAGTCTTGGAGTTCTGAGCCCTTCTTTTCTTTTGCCTTCTCCTACTGCCCTTTGGTTCCTGCATGAGTTGAAGGAGCATGAAACCCTCAGCAGAAGCTGGACAATGTGGCTCCAAACTCTTGAATTTTCCAGCCTCCAGAACCATGAGACTAAATAAACCTATCTTTTTTTTTATAAAGTATCCAGTTTCAGGTATTTTGTTATAGCAACAGAAAATAACCAAAAAACGCTATTCTTAGTGTGTTTGACCTGTGCATTGTGCAATACATTCATGATAAAGTGCTTAGCAGAAATTGATACTCTCCACTTCTCCTGGAGCTTGGATTCTGGACAACTGACTACCCATCTGATACCCAACTCTTCTCTCTCTCTTTTTTTTTTTTTTGGTCTCTTTGAGAGAGGGTGTTGCTATGCAGCTCAGGTTGGCCTTGAGCTCACTTTGTAGCTCAGCCTGGTCTTAAACTCTCAGTGATCCTCCTGCTTCAGCCTCTCCAAGTGCTGGGATTACAGGCGTGCGCCAACACTTTTCTCAAGTGTCTCTGCCAAGCTGCCTTTCCTTGTTTGCCTCCAGGGTTGCCTCACTAGCTCTGAGGCAACCTGTTGTGTTTTTGTGTGGCCCTTACGGTTCCCTCATTTGCTGCTTGGGCTGCGATACATCCCCTTCTGTCTTATGGGAGCAGGGCAGCTACTGTGTGGCGGTCATCAGAGAGCATGAAGGAAAACAAGAGGAAGTTCTCGCTGGTAAATAGCACATGGGCTTTCAGAGGGCTCTTTCAGGCAGGGGACACTTTGATATGCTGACTGATGTCTCCTGTCTCCTCTGGTTCAGGAAACCACAGGGAGTTCCATCTTTTCTGCCTCAGGGGTGGTTGTAACAACAAAAGAAGGAGAATAACAGAAATGAGTTTGTGGTTTTGGATTTCAAAAGCCTGTTTAGAGTCTCTAGACTCTGGCTTTTGAACCTCAAAAGGATCAGCTTTGAAGAATCCGGGGAACAAAATTTAGACAATAACAGTATAGCCAACGGACCTGTCCAAGGTGGTTGTTGATATCCCAGCAGAAAACCAGGTGAGGCACAGGGCTGGAGGCCCAGGGAGGGCCCGGGGGAGGAGACAGTCCCTGTCCGCAGGAGCCCCAGCTAAGGAGCAGAGGGGTAGAACAGTAAGAGGGGAGTTTTTCTTGTGAGAAGATGCAGAGATTAGCGAAGGTAAAAAATATAAAAATAAAAAAATAAGCGGTGCCCCCTGTCTCACAAATACAGTAATACTGTGGTAATAATTCAGTTCACACACAGAAGTTATCCCTCCGGTCTCGAACTGCACACTGGGGGATGAACACGACTCTGGCCATCTTCCCAGCGACGCAACCATCTTCCCCAGAACAGGGAACAAATGAAGTTTGTGAACTGAGGTCCTGCTGTGTGTACCGCATGAGTCCAGGGGTTTGCTCCCACCTCCTGCTGCCAGCGTTTTCTTATGTCAGCCCAAGGACTAGTGGAGAGAACTTCTTTCTTCTGCTGGCTTAATGAGGTCCCCAAATGTAAGCTCCAAATGCATCTCCCAAGCCCCCAGGAGAAAGCCTGCTTAAGAACAGTGTAAACTGGCATTATTGGGGCCCTGCTGACAGGCATACCTGAAGCTGCACCTTCATAAACTTTCCAGGTTTGTGCCAATGATTGCTCTGGCATGTTTCTTTTAGCACTGGGTGTTGGGTTTCTGTCACGGGTAGCCAGGAGTTCTGACCACACCACACGGTGATGGAGGGGTACATGTGATTCGTTAGATAGGATGCTTTCTTGTTCAAGCCTCCCCGCTACCCAGGGAGCTGCGGCGCTCTCTGTTCACAGACAGGCTGGCTGAAACTCAGGGAAGGCGTGTAACTGCACCAGGCTCTGGTGACGCAGAGGGGGCCAGGGCTCCAGGCCCTGTCATGCTTCTCTTGTGGGCCTCCCTGCAGTCCTGGCCACAACGAAGAGAGGCGAGAAGGAGGTGTCCGGTGAGCACAGTCTCGCAAGCGAGCCAGGGTGTGCATCTGGATCATGGAGTGCAGCAGACGGCCCAGCTGACTCCGCCACATTGTGTAAGTTTATGGCGTTACCAGGTTCTCCTCCCTGCTGCGTTTATAGGGATGTCTTCAGGATTTCCTTTTTGATATATGAGAGAGGCTCGTCGGCTGGGGCCCCCTCCATCAAAGGGTAATCTTCGAGTAAATCACCGTAAACCAGCAGCCGGGTGTTTGCACAGCCCACGCTCTGTCCGTGCTCTGGGATAAATCTTCCGGGTAACACACTTACTGTGTGACCCCGGGGACCAAGCAGCATGAAAAGGTCAAGTACAGGGGGCAACAGAGAACTTGTCCTTTGCTCTCATCTGGACTGAGGACAGAGTAGCAGGGTGTGCTGGTTTCCTAGGGCTGCTGTATCGAGGTGAGGCACCACAGCGGGAATGTAAAACAACTACATCTCATTTGCGCACTATTCCAGAAGCCCAGAGTCCAAGATCGAGGTATCCACAAGGCAGCGACCTCTCTGAGGGATCTAGGGGAAGCTCCTTCTTGGCCTCTTCCAGTTTCTGCTGGTCCCTGGGGCTCATGGTCTTATTGATGCATCTCTCCAGTCTCTGATACTCTTGTCACAGGCCACTGTCCCCTAGTGTCTGTGTCCTTGTACCGAAATCTCCTCCCCTTTCTTCTTCTCCTTCTCCTCCTTCTCCTTCTCCTTCTTCTTCATCTTCTTCGTCTTCTTCTTCTTGAGACAGAGTCTCGCTATGCAGTTCAGGCTGGCCTTGAGCTCACTTTGTAGCCCAGGCTGGTCTCGAACTTGCAGAGATCCTCCTGCCTCAGCCTCTCAAGTGCTAGGATTACAGGCGTGTGCCACCACGCCCGGCTGCTTTCCTTTCTTCTAAAAGACCCTAGTCCCCAGATGACAGCTCACTCAAGCCAGTCTGATCCCATCTTACCTTGGTTCTTTTGGCAAAGACCCTATTTCCCAATAGAGTCACATCCTGAGGACCAAAGTAGGCACATCAGTGTTGGGGTGACACCATTTAGCCCAGCAGAGAAGATGGTAGGGCAGCTCCTGCTGAGGGAGGGGCTTATTTAGGGATGGGAGGGGCTGCAGAATGCAGACATGTGTTTGTAGGGGGTCATTAAAGGATGTTCATTCCAATACTTAGGCCTCTAGGGACCCATGTGAGTGGAATGACACCTGCTATAGCTTGACTGTGGCCTGTCCCCAAGGGGTCATGAGGCAGAGACTTGGTCCTCAATGTGAGTGCAGAGGTAGCGAGTGCTTTAAGGGGCAGGGCCTAGTGGGAGGTCCCACTAGCAAGCCCCTCCCTGCTCTCTGGCTTCCTGTCCCACTACATCACTCAGTCCTGAGCATACTCTGCCATGATGCCAGTGCCCTGCTCTTGAACCTGCCTGAACTGTGAACTAAATAAACCTCTGACCTTTATAAAGTTATCTAGCCTCAGTTCTTTCATTATAGCAACAAAAATATACAAACCAGTATAAAGCCACTCCTTACACATTCCCCTCTCCTAGGAAGAAGCCTATTCTCTGAAATGGTCACTGGAAGATAGGCAACACTAGAATGTTCTCAGTGGAATTACTTAAATGAAAATTACACAAATGCTTCTCTTGGTAGGATGCTAAGGTAGCTGTAGTTCTGTGCAGTCCATTCCATTAAGACATGGAGTCTTCTTCTCCCTTTGAATCTATGCTGGTCATGTGATTTGCTGTGACCAATAGGATGTGGCAGAAGGAATGCATGCTGGTCCCAAGTTTGAGCAGAAAGAGTCCTTGCATCCTTCCCTCTCTGCCCTCTGGGAGCTCTGGGATCACTATGTGAGGAGTCCTGCTAGGCAGCTGGATGAAAGGTGTGTGGTGCAGACAGGAGCTTGCTTGACTACCACATCCAAGAGCAGTCATCCCTGCTGCAGGAAGCGGACACGAGAGCCAGCCTAGCTGAGATCCACCCTGGGGAGCCCTAGTGGACCCACCTGAGAAGTAAGCACGTGCTGTATACATGGTTGTGCTGAAGGCCTGTGAAAGCTGAGATGTTTTGTTACCCAGCAGTGATGGATGCGTGATCGACAGTCAAATGGATACATAAACCATGACATAGTTATTTATGGAATAGCACACAGCAAGGAGACTATGGAAACTACTGCTACAGAGGACGATATGGATGAGTCTCGCAGATACTGTTCTGTGAAAGAAGCTCAACACAAGCCAGGCACACTGGTGCACACCTATAATCACAGCTACCGTGGAGGCAGAGGCAGGAGGATGGCAAAACCAAGGGTGGCCTAGGCTACACAGTGCTATGTTATCTCAAAAAAGGAGGGTGTCTTAATTACTGAGACAAAATACTCAACATCTACAAGTTGGAGGAGGAAAGTTTTATTTCAGTGTACAGTTTGCAGAGGTTGCAGTCCATAGTCAGCTGGCTCCAAGACAGGGTGGCATTGGCAGAGGGGTATTGCAGAGGAGAAACTGCATGGCAGGCAGAAGGCAGCAAGCAGCAGCAGCAGGCCTGGTTTCTCTCTCTCTTTCTCTCTTTATATTCCATCCGGGATCAAAACATATTGATTGGTGCCACCCACTCAGAGTGGGACTCCATTAGCCACACCCAGAACTATGCTAATTCTAATCAATGGTCTAATTTACTACCACACACCCTTAATCTTACTATTACATACCCTAGGCCCAGCCAGCTCTGAAAAACCCCACCTATGAGCTCATGAAGCTTTGTGGGGCCATTCAGATACAAGCCATAACACTGGGGGAGAGATTTTCATGTGGTGAAGCTGTTACTGAACCAATATACTCACAATCTGTCCATTCTGGGGGATGTAGATTGTATTTGGTAAAAAGGTTTTAAAATGTCAGGTGTCTTTTCCTTTTCTGGTTGCTGGAGGGCCAACAGGATCGGTTAGGCAGGGGACGGGGTGTGTGAGGGGAAAGGCACACACAGTCAGACACTCCTCAAAGCTCCTTGTGAAGCTGTCACGTCGGGACCAACTGCCATCGCTTCCTAAGTCCGGCGCGGACAGTTTTTCCTCCCATGCTGGGATGTGTCAAACTGCAGGTGATGCTGATGCCTGAGTTTAGGGACCATGAGGTGTGACCTTCCCAGGGAGACTGAGAAGCCAGAGGCTTATCCAGGGGGTGTGCCTGCACACAATAGGGAGAGCTGGGCTCTGAAGGCACCTTTCAACCCGAGCAGGGTGGGAAGCCCAGCACACCCTCTCCCCTGGGGGCACAAATGTGTTACTTGAGTTGACCTTAACTGAATGTTACTCGATTAGGTTAAATTCCCTTGCGATGAAAAGCTGGGGTATTAGGGCCTTAACCCGTGGTTAGCCAGCGGTTCCCCTCCCGTGTCCCCACTGCCCTGAGCCCTCTGGAGACTGACCTTAGCTCTCCAAGTCTCATTGTCCTTGTTGCTCAGATGGGGTTGGAGGCAGATTTGGACAGCATGGCCACTGTCTGCTACTCTGAGTCCTGGATTCCAAGCTGCCCTCTGGGATACAAAAACACCCTGTGATGCAGGTGGTGAGGGGCACCACAGACTTTCTGGGTGACTCAGGCCAGCGTCCTCTCAGCCGGCTGAGCTCCCAGCCTGTTCAGTGTCAGTGGGTGGCTTAGTCCCATGGCTCCTTTTCAGCAGACAATGGGCAGAGACAGGGGCCTGGCAGTGAGCTCAGCCCCACGCCCCTCTAGAAGGCTGTGACCCCCAGGCCTGGAGCTGGGAGGGGTGTTTGGAGACCACAGCTCCACCCTGCTCTGTGGGCGGGAGTTCATGGTGGGGCAGGCAGGGGACCGCTTCTCCAGCAGGTCTGCTTTCTCCCAGCCCAACTCGCATTTCTAGAAGGAGCCCAGCCTCGACTGGGAATGAAAGGCTAGCGTGAGCAGATGGGAAATGGGAAGGGGGTGGGGTGTTCTAGACAATACAGATAGATTTGGGGTGCACTAGCGGAAAGGACAGAATGACAGGGACAGAAGGCGTGGGGCACAAGCAGAGGGACATGGTTTTATTTACAGGTATTTACTGAGCACGCTTTAGGTGCCAGAGGCTGTGGACCCCTCCTCTAGAGAGCCCGGAGGGTGGCGGCCGCAGCTGTGGTGCCTGTAGCTGAGCAGAACGCTCCAGAAACAGGGCCTGGGCTGCCTGCGAAGCCCTGGTCCCCCTTACCTTTACCCTTCGCCTCCCGCCTGTCCCACATGGCCCTCAGGACCTGACCTGGGCAGGGAGCCAGGGCCTTCCCAAGCCCAGTGACCCCAGATGTGTCCAGAGGTCTTCATAGGCACTGGCATTTGGGCCCCATGCTGGCACTTGACTGTGGGGCCCTGGCTGCGCCCGTGTCTGGGACCTGGCACTCTTCTCTCAGCAGCAGCGCCTCGCAGGGCACGATGGCCCAGGTGGTGGACACGTGTCCCCGGGGGGCCTCTCTGGGGGGCTCCTGCCGCTGTCACAGCCACACACACGCTCTTTTGCAAACACACATGGCACATGATTGATTCTCTGCTATCCCCTCCCAACCCAGCGAGGCTGAGTGAATGGCTGACGTGCTGCCCAAACACCCCGCCAGAGCCACTTCCCTGCCCTCTGCCCCGGAAGTCATTTGTTTGTTTTTAGACACAGCCTTTATGCCCAGCTGAAAGGCCACCGACTTCTGGGAGCCGCCCATCCGAGCTGGAGCCCCGCAGGGGATTGTCCTGGAGCTGCTTGGGGACCTTCATGCTGAGGTTGTGCCTGGCTGGGCCTGGTGACCCGGGTGGGTCTCTCATGCTCAAGCATGGACCCTGTGATCACTCCGGGAATGCGGGGAGGACCCCATGCTTTCTGCAGCACAGCAGCTCCAGAATGACTTGGCTATTTGTCTTGCAGGAAGATATTTTATCCACCTGACTTTGGGAGCAGCTCAAGGGCAGGGAGCCTTCCCTCCTTCCTGCCACCTCCCTTGCTCCCTCTTTTCCTGTTACATTATTAACTGAGCACCGACCAAGAGTTAGGTGATGGCTCCAGGGTCTTTGACTTCTGTCTGGAAGCTGCCAAAAGACCAGCTCAGAAATTCCACAGCCCTCAGCTTGACTCCCAGTCCCGCCCTGCGCGGGGCTGAGGTTCTCTTCGCCTTGGCACAGGGGTGATGAGAGCAGCCTGACGGGGGGCTGGACTTCCCAGTGTCCTGCCTGGGGCGAAGCGCCTGGCACACAGGAGCCGATCAGCCCCTCTTCCCTCCCTCCCCTGCCCTCCAGCTCTCTTGCTCGCCGTCACCCGGCCTTCCTCCCCATCTGGACTTGCGCTGGACGGTGGGGGCACAGGACTGGCTGAGCCTCACTTCGCGGGGCCCTGCTGTGTGACCTTCTTGGTGGGATCCTCTTAAGAGCCCTTCCTCAGGCTGCATGTTCAGGTCGTGAGCTCCCGGGGGAGCAGGGCTCGGGGTCTCTTTAGCGTCTGTCTTCCATTCCACCTGGTGTCTGGTGGGTGCTTTCAGAGACTAGCACAGCAAGGAGGTGAGGCCTGAGCAACGTCTGGGCACTGAACCGCAGGTGGGGGGTTGGGCTGGGAGAGTGTGGTTCCTTCTGCTGACCCAGGCTGGGGTGGGGTGGAGTGCAGGGAGGTTGCTGCTTTTCTTATTTTTATGTAAGCTCTTCAGTCTTATGTGGTCCTGTAGCTCCAGTTCCCAGCACTGATGAGACAAAGCTGGGCATGGGGTTGGGTTGGGGGATGAGGCCTTGACTTCAGAGATATCTCTCTCTCTCTGTGCTCCCAAGGCTGGGCTCCTTCCCTCCCTCCCTCCCTCCTACCCTCCTTCCTTCCTTCCTTCCTTCCTTCCTTCCTTCCTTCCTTCCTTCCTTCCTTCCTCCTTCCCCTCTTTTGTTTAGCAAGTCTAGGAAACAATGCCCATTTGCTCATCTATATGTCCATCTGTCCATCCATCCATCCATCCATCCACCCATCCATCCATCCACCCATCCATCCACCCACCCACCCTCTTATCCACGCTTGTCACAAGCACTGTCTGAGCTAGGCCAGGTGCAGGACTAGTTCTGTGGATACGAGGAGCCAGGCATTCCTGTCTTGACCTTAGGGCTGCTGAGCCTGGCTGGCAACTGGGCCAGAAGGCCGTGGTAGTGAAGGCAGCAGGGCCTGTGAGGAGGGTGCCCCCACCGTCCAGCGCAAGTCCAGATGGGGAGGAAGGCCGGGTGACGGCGAGCAAGAGAGCTGGAGGGCAGGGGAGGGAGGGAAGAGGGGCTGATCGGCTCCTGTGTGCCAGGCGCTTCGCCCCAGGCAGGACACTGGGAAGTCCAGCCCCCCGTCAGGCTGCTCTCATCACCCCTGTGCCAAGGCGAAGAGAACCTCAGCCCCGCGCAGGGCGGGACTGGGAGTCAAGCTGAGGGCTGTGGAATTTCTGAGCTGGTCTTTTGGCAGCTTCCAGACAGAAGTCAAAGTTAGCTGGGGGTGCCGCTGGGGGTGCACTGCCTTGGAGGAGGGAGCACCTGCAGAGGTGGCTCAGGTAGGGGCAGAGACGGGTGAGTGCTTCGGGTGGAGCGAACAGCGTGTGGAGGCCCTGAGCTGAGGCTGGTGCTGGAGGAGCTTGAAAACTCAGATGAGACTGAAAATGGCCAGGAGGCCGGTGGCCTCTCAGGTCCTGCATGCCAGCCCCTCTGTGTGCCACCTCATTGAGCCCAGCCGGTTGTGCCCCCACTCCCAAGGCAGGAGACAGAGGTCTGAGGAGGTGGGGAGCTGGCGGATGCCCCCTCCCTGGGGTAGTGGACAGGACAGCTCCAGCAGGCCGGAGAGGCCTGTGGGTCTGGAGGCCCTGCCTAGAGCTCAGGCTGCGCTGGGAGGCTGAGGAGGCCCAGCGGGTGGGGGTGGGGCGTGGGAAGGCTGCAAACTGGTTTGGGGCGGTAGAGCTTTCCTGTCGCTGCCGGTGGCCCCCGCCTTTGTCCTCATGTGTCACTGAAGAATGCAGCCACAGTCTGGATAAAGGCAGCTTTGTTTGGCCAGTCTCAGGAGGGGGAAGGGAGAGGAAGGGGGGGTGCAGCCAGGAAAGGGTTAACTCCCTCCCTTCTGGCTAGCCTGGCCCCCACCTCTGGCTCTGGCTCTGGGCAGGAAGCACCTCTGCCCTGTAGACACCCACATCCTCTCCTGTGCCCTGAATGCACTTCCTGACTTTGCACCCAGCTTCCTTTCCTCTGAGCCTCAGTTTCCTCATCTGGGCAATGGGAATCACCTGCCAACCTCTATGGATGGTTCTGAAGCTCCAGCCATTAAGCCCTGTGGTTGACTGCACCTGCAAGGTGTATGGACGAGTGAGAAAAGGCAGGCAAGAGGCAAAGCACCCTTAGGTCACACAGCTCAACTGGGGAACAGGACGAGGGGGTGGGGAGACAGGCACCGGCTTGTCTGCGTGTGGTGGTAGCTGGGTCCCAGGTGAGGCTTCTGCCCCGTCGGTGGCGGGGGAGAGGGACAGGTGGTCACTGGAGTGTGTGCATTTGCAAATGTTCAGCTCGTGAGGGTGGGCACGGGGCTTACCCTTGGTCCTTTTTGCCCTGTTCTCACGTGCTGGGCACAGGCTGCAGTAAAGCCCAGTGACAGCCTGCAGCCTCTGGGGCCAGGTGGCTGTGACTGAGGGTCTGTGTGATCTTCGGGGATCTCATGACTACCTGCCTGGCAGGGTTGCTGAGACACTTCCAGGAAGAGACACTGTGCAGAGTCCACTCAGACCCAGCCCTGGTCATCAGGCATAGTGGATAATGGGTGTCCATCTGCTCCCTGGCCCCACGAAGGACTGGCTCAAGGTTGTGCTTGGTCCAGGGCTCCCAGCCCTGCTGGGAAGGAAGGGTGTGGTCCAGAGGCGCCCAGGGAACAGAGCAGAGGAGCCCTTGGGCTGCAGGCTCCCACAAGGCTCTGTGCTTTTAGGAGGAGCAGTCATGTGGCCTGGAGCTCAGGGAGGGCTCTTGTGCTCTCCTCGCAGTGACGGATGTGGACAGACAGATGGGCCAGGGCTGGGCAAGCTTAGTCATGGCCCAGATATAACCTCAACCCCGTGGGGCAGGCGTCTCCCTTATCCTGCTCCCTGGACGCAGCTGCAACAAATCCCAGGGGTCCAGAGTCTCACTGTGCTTGCGGCATGCTCAGAGTTCAAGCCTTTGGATTCAACAGGAAGTAAAATCCAGAGAGGGGAAGTGACCTACCCAAAGCCACACAGCAAGCAAGGGATGCAATGTTATTCCCTCACTGACTCAGCAGATCTATCTGGCATACTAAGGTGGATTAAACCCTTCAGGGAGGACATTCCTGGAGGAAGCCTTGGCTCCTGCAAAGGTCCAGGAAGTATAGGTGGGGGAGTCACCTTGTCATTTGATGTGTGACCTGGAGCAAGTGAACAAGCTGCTCTGCACCTCTTTCCCCAGCATGGAAGATATTCACCCTGCTTGTGTCACAGGGTCCTTGGGAATAAATGAGATAATCCCTATAAGGTTCTTAGCCTGGGCCCTGGTACACTGTAGATGCTCAATGAACCGGGGTGGGCAGGTGGAACTTGGATTTGGTAGGGATCCCTAGCGCTCAGAGCAGGGACTGCAGCCAGGACTGGAAGCCTGGGCAGCCACAGTGCACCCCAATGATAAGAGGGAGGCAGGTCCTAGAGGCAGAGACCCAGGTAGCAGCAATGGGGGACTTGGCTGAGATGAGGCAGAGGCAGAGGGAGAAGGAGGCGGCAGGAAGGACTTGGTGACTTGCTGGACCTGTGTCTGGACAGGAACAGATGGAGTCCAGGGTGACATTTCTGGATTTGATGGAAGGAAAGGAGAGAAGGTGCCCTTCTAGAGGGTGAGCCCTCAAGTGCCCCCAGGTGCCAAGCTAGTCACTCCCAGGCCAACCACAGAGTTTCCAGAGCCCAGCCAAAAAATAAAGCTTTTGAACAAGGGTCCCTTGTTCAAAGAGCAGGGGAAGAGGTTGTTAAAGACCCCTAGATGAGCATGGTGATGCTCGCCTGTCATCCCAGCTACTCAGAAGGATCTCAACTTCAATCCTAGCCTGGGCAATGTAGCAAGACTTTGGCTCAGAATTTAAAAAGAGAAAGGGGCTGGGTATGGGGGTGCATGTCTGTAATCCTAGCACTTGGAGGCTGAGGAAGGAGGATCACTGTGAGTTTGAGGCCAGCCTGGGCTACATAGCAAGACTCTATCTCCAAGAGAAAGAAAGAAAGAGAGGGAGAAAGAAGAGAGTTGGGAATGTAAACTGCCCTCGGTTCTATCCCTAGTACCACACACACACACACACACACACACACACACACATGCACCCACACACACACTGAATACAAAATGTTCAAATAGAAAACACTTTCCTTTGTGTTGTCTGTACCGTTTTGCACAGTGCAGCACAGTGCAGCTTCCATGTCTCAGCCCACACAGAGACCCTCAGAGAACAGGGTGTGGTACAGCTGCAGAGCTCCCACATCCATGAGGCTAGCCCTGATGCACGTCCATTTTACAGATGAGAAAACTGAGGCTTAGAAAGTGACACATCCTTCCATTCTCACTCTGATTCCAGAGCATCTCCTATGTACCTCTCCCCACACCATGTCTCCTCATGACTCCTTCCCACTCATCCATCTCCAAAGAAGGGCCTGAGGCCATTAAATCACAGGACCCGCTAACACAAATGCAAACAGCAGGGAAAAGTGGTCCTGGGGGTGGACTCTGCTGAGATGCTGTGTGCCATTGGGCAGGCCACACAAACTCTCTGGGCTCATATTCTCTTCACAGAGACAGGCTCAGGGCTCAGAACCCCTGTCCTATCTCCCCACCTCCCCAAGGCTCTGTTCTTCTCAGTGTCTGAGCTTGAGGCAGTCATAAAAAAATCAAACCACAGTCCCCCAAAGTACTTGCCGGCTTCTCGGGCCTTATTTTTTTTGGCTGCTAAGGAGACTAATAAATGGCTTGCCACTTGACGTAATCATTAAGGGCTCCACTGAGCTGTGGGCAGCGTTTCCTCCCTCCCTGGCTGGCCTGGGGCGCCCAGCCACCGAGGGTGGCAGTGATGGATGGTGTCATCATGGGGCTGGCCCTGGGGAGAGCGGAGTGGGCGGCCTGCAGGCTCCCCGCCTATTCATTACAGGAGGGGAGCTTGTGTGGGATGCTGGCAGCTTCCAGGCAGCTCCCAGGGCACGGTGGGTTGCCTGAGGGGACCGCGGGCCGGTGACTGTGAAGTCCAGGGCTGGAGCGTGGGGAGACCACTGATGAATGGCCGGGAAAGCAGACACGAGGAAGAAAGGGCAGCTTAGTGAGAGACCGCCTAGGAATGCACATTGAAACATACTTTCCAAGGTTATAAAATGGGTAAACATTTAAAAAGATTAATTAAAAATTAAAAACTTAACGTAATAAATTGCTGGCGGAAATGGTTTCTGTCTTCTGTCCCTCTCTGAGTCTGTTCCCTTTCCAATGTGGCTTTACAGTTCCTCTCCTCTGGGGGAGTCTTTTCTCCACCCTTGCAAGGGGGCGCAGTCAGGTGACTGGATTGGCCCAGTTGAATACAAGTGGATATGATTGCGTAGTAGTTCTCAGTAGAGGCCTCAAGAGACTGGCTGCTTTGTGTGCTCCCTGGATCTGTGTTGCCTTGGCAGGTACAAGCCCAAACTACCCCATTGAGGAGACAGTCTGGGGAGCTGATGTAAAGCAAGTGGGACAGACTGCTCTAATCTAATCTGTACAGCCAGCCATAGTTATATAAATGATGCTAGCTCCACCAGATCCACTAACAAGACATATGAATAATCCATAGACGTATGAAGAATCCTAAGTGCTTACTGCTTGAAGTCATGCAGGGGTTTTGTTATGCAGCAGTAGCTGACTAACACAATAACCACTGCTGGTGATGGGCTGGGCAAAGAGGTGTTCTCACACAGAATAGGCACGGCAGATGTTCAAACTTTGCACAGCCATTGAAATACGTAAAAGATGCAAAGTGATATCATTTTGTGGCCAAATGTCCAGGGTGCTACATGAGAAAAATCAAATGATAAAACAGAATTATGTGATTCCAAGTTTTGTTTTTGGTAATACTGGGTTAAACATTTGCCCACACTGGGCAAATGGTCTGTCAGCGAGCTACACGCCCAACCTATTTGCTCTCAACTTTTATTTTAAAAGGTTGTTGTTCTCTCTCCCACTCCTTCTCCTTCTCCCTTTCTTCTCCTCCCCCCATCTGTGCAGAGAAAACATGTGGAAGGAGCTTACCTAAACTGCTGCCGGGGTTTCCCCCTGAAGCCTACGGATCTGTTTTTGGTCTCTATGTTACACATCAGGGATCCCTAATCTAAAAATCCAAAATTCAAATTACTCCAAGAGCTGAGACTTTTAGAGCACCAGCACAATACCACATACGGAAAATTCCACCCTGACTTCAACTGATGCATCACAGTCAAATATAAGGGCCCTAAAGATAGTGTATAAAATGATATCCAAGCTAGGAGGATGAGGAGTGATTGAAGCATAAATTTTGTGTTTAGACTTTAGATTCCATTCTCAAGATATCTCATTATACATACGCAAATATTCCAGAATCTAAAAAAAATCCAAGAACTTTAGATTAGGGGTTCTTCACATGAGACACAGTGATTTTGAGTTTCTTCTGTACCAGATAAGGCTTTAAGTGCGTCCATGAGGGACATCTTTTAGTCCTAATGCATGTGATGTGGGTGCCAGGACTGTGCCCATTTCACAGGTGACACTATTAAGGGTTCTAGAGAAGTACTTGAAGTTACACAGCCAGTAACGAGGCAAATGTTTAAATAGCTAAATTAGCTACAATAAGCATGTGCTACCCTGGTAAACTCAGAAAAAGGTATCTAATGTCAAGTAAAAGAAATACAGTAGAAATATCAGTAAACGCCCTCAATATTTAATGGCACCTATCCATCCAGGGTGGGGTGGAAGGGCATTGCTGGACAGATTAATGTATTTTGATGGGCCTGAGTCTTTGTGGGACAGTGACCATGACAAAATGCCTGCAAAAGCTGGTGCAGAGAGGTTGCTGAGGAAAGTGTATGAGTCTGTTTTCTGTTGTCATAACTAAATATCCGAAGCTGGATCATTTGTTGAGAAGGAAGGTTGTGCAGCTCACAGTTTTAGGGGTGGAAAGCTGGCAGTGCTGAGGGTCTCCTTGGTATGTGACATCACTATGGATGGTGCCCTGGCAGGATCACACTTGAGGTGGGGGGAAGGTCAAGTGGGAAAACAGAAAGCCAAGGCCACTCAGGGACAAGTAAGTGGTGCTCTTTTTGTAGCACCCACTCCCTGGAGAGCTGGAGTCGAAACTGCGTGAATCCCTCCTAGGGACAGAGCCCTCTATGATTCAGTCACTCTGCACTGGTCCGCACCTCTCAAGTTCCCACCGTTTAATAACACATGATGGGACTCCGCTTCCAACACATGAGCCTACATGAACAACGTGTAAACTGGAGTAGAGGGTGACAGTCCCAGCCCCCATGGGGCCAGTGACACCTGCCTGGACATCACACTCGGAGAGACTCTAAACACTGGGCCACTGGCTACAGGCAGTCAGCAGCGTGAGGGCCAGGGCCTATCTGCTCCATGTTGGCTGGAACCTCAGAAGCCCATGGAGTCAGGTCACCCACAGAGGACTCATGCGGCTTGTGAAGTAGCCCGTGGGCTTGAGCATATGGCTTGATATCACCCCAGTGAAAGCCGCATGCTCAGAAACTCTGCCGTAGGAGATTCCAGCAACCCGGGACCTTGGTGTGTGTGGCTGGCTCCTGAGGTCTGAGGAGCCCCACGACCTTGCAGAGAAGAGTAACACAGGGGAGGTTGGTCTCTGGGGGCTCTAGACCCCTATGGTGAGCCTGGATTACTTTGTATCTGGCTGACATAGGTGTTGGGGGGCCCACAACTTTGATCGAAGGAGATTCTTCTGCTTCCGGAGGTTCTGACCCATCATCTAGGGAGGAGGACATGTTCGGTCTCTCCCAGCAAATCGAGGACTGGGGGCCTGGGGGCTGTGTTGTGCCTTTGTTAGACTCGCATGATGAGTGGAGGCCAGCTCTAGCAAATACAGAGTCAAAGCAAGGAGAGCAGGGCTCTTAAAAGTGGGGACAGAGACGGTCACTCAGGGGGCTGACCTCTGAGCCACGGCGGGCATGGGAGGAGGACAGCCAGGGCAGAGGCTGGTAGCAGGCCTGTCAGGGGTGAAAGGAAGGCAAAGCAGAAACAGAGCCAGAGAGACGGCAGGGCCCAGGCACCCAGCCTAGGTGGCTGCGGTGAGAGGCAGGCAGAGGGTTTTAAGCAGGGGAGGAATGTGCCGGACTCACATCGGAAAAGGTCACTGGCTGCCCTGGGAAGAGGCTGGTGGTCTGTGGAGCCTCGGCAAGATCAGCCCCAGGTACATATTTGGATGTCACTGCTCTCATTCTGCTCTTGTGGTATCCCTCAGGGGACCACCCCACCCCAGGCCACAGTGGTACCTGCACCTGGGGACCACTTGCCCTGGCTACAGGGAGACAGGAACAGAAAATCCCTCCCCTGGCCTGACCAGGGCCCTGCATGCCGCCCCGTGTGGCCGTGGTGTCAGCCCTGTCCTAGGGCACCTGCCAGAGCCGGGCTGGCTGTGTCTTGCCTTGTTCAGCCTCTCAATGACTTCAGTGTCTTGGCAGGAGGGGGCCTGATGACCACAGCTCACTGGGCACCAGGTCAGGGAAGCACCTAAGCTGAGCACCCTTCTGACCCAGCACATCACACTGGGCCGACACCCTGGGACGCTGGGCCCTTGGATCCTGAAGTCACCTGAGCAGGGTATGCAGTCTGTTGGGGACACAGCTGGCCCATGGGTCAGGTCTCTACAGAGACCTGTTTGCACTCTGGGCTCCATTTCTCAGCCCCCAAGGGAGGTCCCTATTGGGGCAGAGGGAGTGGGAGGGGAAGAGTGTTCCAGCCAGGGGTACGAGATCTAAAATGTGGTGGTACTTGGGAACTTCTTTATTGAGACATAAGTCACATGCCACCCAACTGGGCCATCTGAGTGTATAAATCAATAGTTCTCAGTATGTTCAAGAGTTATGAAACCTTCATCGCATACCTTTTGGAGCACTTTCATCACTTCAGGAAGAAACCCTGGGCCCTTAGCTGTCATCTTCAAGCTCCCTCCTTTCCCCAGCTCTCAGCAGCCACTCCTCTACTTCCTGTGTCTATGGACTCACCTATTCTAGACTCTCCATTTAATCAAAGCGAGTACATTGTCAGATCTTTTGTGTCTGTCTTCTTTCCCTCAGCGTGGTGTTTGGGGTTTCCTTCACCTTGTAGCAGGGGTCAGCGCTTCATTTCTTTCCATAGCAAAGTGATATTCCACTGTAATAGAAGGGGCACACTTTGTGTCTCCATTTGTTAGCTGATGGGTACTTGGGTTGTTTCCACCTCTGGACCATTATGTTGCTATGGGCATTTGTGTCCAAGTATATGTGTGTGTGTTTCCATTGCTCTTGGATATGCCTTGGGTGAGTCCCTGTGTCAAATGGTATGCCTACATACATTAGACTGCTTTTTAAGCATATCTTTGAAAATAGTAAATGGGTGTGTGTGTGCACGTGTGCATGGTTATACTTGCATGTATGCATTCAGCATGTGAGCACAGTTGTGTGTGTACCACAGTGTTAAATCATTCTTGGTATGTAGCAGTTATTGTCATAGTTTTTGTCCCATGTGTAGACTGTCTCATTCTGTTTTCTGATGCTGTAACAGAGCACTGCAGGATGGGTAATTTATAAGGCACTGAGTTGTATTTGGCTCCACTTCTGAAGACTGACAAGTTCAATGTCAAGGTACCAGCACCTGGCCGAGGCCAAGGAAAGAGAACGCCTGAGAAACCAAGAAGGACAGGGCCTGAGCATATCTTTTGATCAGCACCCACTCTCAGATGACTTGTCCCCTCCTGCAGCAATGACATTAGTCCATCAACCATCATGGCCCGGTCTTCTCTTACAGTCCCTGCCTCTCGATGTCACAAGGGCAGTTAACTTCCAACCTGGGATTCAGGAGAAACATGATGCACAGCCTGGAGCTGGGTGGAAAGGCTGTTCCCTGGCAGGGAGATCCGCGTGGGCAACATGGGTGAATAAAAGAGAGGTAGAAATGGAATCTCTGGCTGGGAAGAGGCAAGGCCCCTGCATTAGATCCCCATATCTGGATTTACAAGTCTTCCTTCCACCCTACCAGTCCACAGACCAGACCCATGTCTTACACAAATCATATGCAAATTTCCACCTTCCCATCAGCCCAGAAGCACCCAGAGGAGTGGGAAATATTCTCGACTGGGCCCTTCCCCTCATTAATTTCTGAGCCGTAGTACATTACTCATGGATAATTAAGAGTGAGCTATTAATACAACATTTAATATTCAAGTGCAGCGAAGAGGAGAGAACTCTTAAGTCACAGAATCTTACCTGACAAGACACTGCAGTTTAGAGATGAGATCTTTTTTTTTTCACCTTCCAGATGCTCCATGGAAATGTGGCCTGAGAACTTCATTTACTGAGAGAATATGAGCAAGACCTCAGATCACCAGAACACCCATTTGGGGGCCAGCAGTGACCGCTAGGCTGTCGTTGTTTCTGGAAGTGTAACCATTCTGTGAGATGTGCCCAGAGTGGCCCGATTGTCCCTTGGCTGGAGGGGAACTGATGACAGGAGGTTGCTCAAAGGCAGTGACAGAAGAGGAAATGCGGCAGCGGGACCAGGTCTGTACACAACAGAGGGAGCTGAGTGTCCAGGGCTTGGAGCACCTGGGTTCTGGCCATCCACTAACCAGTGTTCACCTTGGCCTACCCGCTCTCTCCCTGTGTGGCCTCGAAAAGTACGAACCCCACCAGCACCCTATCTCTGCCTCGCTGATCTCCGAGTCTGACATAGAAAACGTTCTCACTGAGTATGAGCTGAGGGAGTATGTTGTGTCTGAGTATCCTGTGGCCTCAGTTTCCAAGGCCACAAAGTGGGCTCTGTGTGGGGTTGTCCTTCAGGACTACTTCCCACCTTCTTTTGGCTGGAGCATATACGTACAAGTGGCAATTAAATGCCAGCAGCTGGACATGCCAGAGGCCACACTACATGTGTGGGTGGGAAGGCCAGGTCATATCCTCAGTAGCTGTGACTACCCTGGGGCTTGGCCTCCTGGCCAGCTCAGCAAGAACAAGCTTGTGGTCCTGAGTTAATGCTCTGAGCAGGCATTTCATGCTCCAAGTGTTCTCTCCAGGTAAATGCCCTGCTGCTGGTTTGTGGCTCTGTGGTTTGACCGCAGAAGCTGATGGGATAGCCCTGTGGGGGGCACTGGAGGGAGGTCAGCCTGCATACAGAAAAGGAAAGTCTGCCCTTGGCTAGACCTGAGCTGAGCACTTCCCTCGGTACATGGATAGTCTAAACTGCACACCTCACCCGCAAGGCACAGACATGCCTTTTAACTTCCCACATGAGGCTGGACGGCTCAGAGACATCAAGGAACCTGCCCAAGCTGCCCAGCAGAGTCTGGGACTCCTGAGGCCCCATCTCCAAGGCCTGTTTGGTGTCCGCCAGCTTGGGGAGTGCTTAGTGGATGGTGAGGATGTGACGGCATAGAGCCAGCCCCAGAGTCTGACTGGCCCAGGCTCAAGTTCTCACGTAGCCCTGTGGGACCATGGCGGTGTTATTCCCATCTCACCACCCAGGCCCGTCAAGCTAAAGTGGGAATAATGGACTCAGAGCCAACGCTGGGCCTCTCTCACTCCCAGGTTTGGAGGAACTGCCTTAGCATCTTGCCATTTGTGAAAAGGTGGCCATTTACAGCCAGGAAAAGAGCCTGCACTAGAAGCCAGAGTAGCTGGGACCTTGAGCTCGGACTTGGCAGGTGCCCCCTCCAAAACTGTAGGAAAATATCTCAGGGGGCCAAGGATATAGCTCAGTGGCACAGCACCTGCCTGGCAAGTACAAGGTCCTGAGTTTAAAAAACTCAGTCCAAAAAAAAAAATCTCTGTTGCTTAAACAGCCAGTCTGTGGTGTTTGTTGTGGCAGCTTGTCTGAGTCAGCTTAGAATGCTGTGACAAATTACCACAAGCGAGTGCCTTAAAGGACAGGAATTTATTTCTTACATTACTAGAGGGTAGGAGTCTGAGGTCAGGTGCTGGCAAATTTAGCTGCCCCTAAGATGGCTGGGTTTTGCTGACTTCCCACAAAACAGAGGGGAGGAGAGGAGAGGTCCTGCCTCTTCCTGTAAGGACACCAGTACCATCATGAGGACCCCAGTCTCAGCCTTGATGACCTCCCAGAGTCCCCACCCCTCTCCCCCATGTCAGCCCACTTCCCATCACTAGAGCAAAACATTAGACATAATCAACTTACATAGGGAGAAGGTTTGTTTCTGTGGTTATAGACCATGACTGAGTGTTCCCATTGTTTGGGACAGTGGTGAGACTGATCCCTCATGGTCAGGAAGTCAGAGTGAGCAGAAGAGCCTGGGTCCCACTCTCCCCTTGGCAGGTGCCCCCTCAGCAACCTAAAGACCTCCCACTCGGTCCTGCCACTTAAGGGCCCCATCATCTTCCCATAACACCATGCCAGGGACAAAGCCTTTGCCACACAGACCTCTGGGGGTCACTAGCCCAAACCGCAGCACACCCGCTGTGGATAGAGCTTCCACACGGAAGTCTCTGGGCGGCGGTGTGCGGTCTCCGGCACAGCTGGAGTGGACAAGTACACCTTCCTTTCTCCTTCTTCTCCTTTCTCCCTCTCTCCCACCCTCTTTGTTTTCCACCCGTCCTTCTTCCATCTTTCTCTCCTTTCACCCACCCACCTCCTCTCTCCCATCCATTCTGTAGTATTCAGCCCCTCTTCTCTCCCTTCTCCATCTCTTTATTTCCTCTATCTGTCCATTAGTCTATTCATTTGTCTACTTACCATCTATAGAGCCATCCAGCCATCCATCCATCCTCCCATCCGTCCATCCATCCACCCACCCATCCTCCCATCCATCCATCCATCCACCCATCCATATTCCTTCCATCCGTCCATCCATCCACCCACCCATCCTCCCA